>JAUZSS010567805.1:0-13611 GCA_035668195.1 Sarracenia psittacina
ACTTCTTAAATAATCATATATATTTTGTTGTGGTTAAATTTTATGCATTAACTCACATCTCTTTTGCTCCTACTCGTGGGTTTTAAATTGTTTTCTCTGTATGTGCTTTGTTCATCTAGTGATATTTACCCTTCATTGGAGAGGGTGTGTCTGGAGGGAACTCGTGCTCAGTCCAAACTTGCTGTTTCTGCAATTGCTGCAGTGACTGATACGTCTGAGCAAGTCATTTTCGCTGATTTATGCAAGGTCTAGTTGCCTAAACTTTCATGCTTGTTCTCTTCCATTTCCTAATGTTTATACATTTATAGATGTCCGTTGTTCTGGCATACATTTACCAGTTCTCATTAGTTATACACATGCTATACATATATTTATAAATGCTAATTCGCTAAGGATCTTCTCATGCTATCTTATTTGTAGTATGTGAACAGGTTGTTAATGTTCATAATGAGGTTATGTTTTTTCTTCTTATATGTATAGACACTTGTGGACGCTTTACTTGTTGGGAAGAACATTCCAACTGTGTTGCAATCATTGGGTTGCATAGCTCAACATTCTGTTTCAATATTTGAAAGCCGATATGGAGAGATAAGAAGATATATTGTTGAAAAGATTTTCCAATCTACTGATGTGAGCTATTTTTCCCTTACATTAATTAGTGGATTTAAATCTTCAGGATTACCTAAACCTCTTTATCTCTCTCTCTCTCTCTCTCTCTCTTTCTCTCACTCACTCACTCACTCATTTCTTTTCTTCTTTTTTTGTTGGATTTTTATATAGGTGGCAATGTCAAATTACATAAATTCATTTGATGAGACTTTAGGGGATAGAGTGTCCAGCAAATTGCAGGTGAGTTCCATAATTATACTTGAGTTTAATTTGAAGTGTAACTCTGCTCATATCCTTTACAGGGAAAATTGACCTTGAAATTCTAATGTCACAATCCTAAATCCCTTTTACATCATTCATCCATCAGAGCAAAGTGCTCAAGTCTTAAAGTCTTATGAACCTTCGAGTACTAAATCTCTTCTTCTGGGGAAGATCCTTCATCTTACCAGGGAGCCAACCATGCTCTTACCTGAGTGGTGGCTTCTTTCGCAAGTGAAAAGCTCGTTTCTTCCTTGCTTTCAAAGTGACGGGTTTCAGCATTCAAAGTCAAAGGATTCTTTAGATTCTCGAGGAACTGGGTGAAAGAGGGATGAAATTTACGCAAAAGTGGTGTAGCCTTGAACCGCTGACTCGGAACTATTTAAACACTATCTTTGCTGGGGAGTCTCGCTCTGAAAAAGAAGGTTTCAATGAATCCGAGGAAAAGAGCACATTATGGCCATGATCAGCTAAAGATCACTGCCATCTCACGAATTGGATTTGAACCAATATCAAGCTAATGCACAGGACCTTTAGTAGATCGTGAGTGGGTCTGTCGTCCTCCTCATTATAGTCCTCCTAGAATCAATAGCATTTCGTCGGAATACATCCTGTCTTTTCACCTTAGTAGTCCTATGCATAGTCAGTACTATAGCCCCAATCATGGCTACTAATAAAATAAGACTAGGAACCAAAAACCAGACGGAATAGTAGGTATAAAGTAAATTGCCCAATGTTTCCAAATTAGTCCAACTTCGTACCTTTCCGGCATAAACCGTATATCTCAGAGAGGTCGTATTTCTTTGGGTTGGTAGTAATGGAATGCTTTCATTATCTAAAATGAAGAACATTTCCCACCAAAAGATCAGTCCAATAATACCACTCACTGGTAAATAGCGCAATACTTCTTCGTGAATCTCCGCTATTTGAATATGGAACATCATAACAACGAATAGGAATGAAACGGCTATAGCTCCTATATGAACTACTGGGAAGATCATAGCGAAGAAGTCGAGACCTAACAAAAGAAGTAAACCTGAAGTGTCGCGAAAGACTAGAATGAGAAACAAAACGGAATGTACCGGATTTTTAGCACGTACAACCATCAAACCAGAGACCAAAGCAGGGCTTGACAAAACAGAAAGTATCATGAGAAATCCCTTTACTACTATTACGCGTTCGCCACATGGGGGCTATGGGAGTCGAACCCACTTCTTCCACGACCCCCCCACTCAAGAACGAGACTAGCGTGATGTAAGACAGAAATTAGCGCTCTTCTTATTAGACGAGATTTTCAGTCTTGATTCTAGCTGTTAGAATTGGATGCTTTCCTGGTCTGAGTCAATGCCCCGAAAGTTTAAAATTCACCAGATGAAAGAGACCAAATGCAATAGCAAGACCTCTACTCACAATATCAATAAAACCAACAAAGAGAGGATCGTCAGATCCATCGGCTATCGCTTCCTTGTCAATCGGCGAAGTCTACCTCACCTAACGCATAGTAGATATTGAGGAATAAGCTGCCAGTCCAACTTATAAATAGAAAGGACAAGGGGCTGGAAGAGTTAGCTTATGAAAATGAGACAACCAAGAGAGAAATGCCCTATATTCTTTCATTTGGATTGGAACTCGAAATCGACGTTGTGGGGAAAAGTGGACACTCGGCTCGGGAGAAGCAGAGATAGGGATAGGCACGGTGCTCTTCCCATACTTAGCAGTAGGTTTCACGGTGGGAGCTCTTTTGGCAGAGCAAGTCGTCATGACTGCAGAAAGGCTCTCTTTATTGGATTCGAGGTTCATATTCCGATGTCACTTCTTTGGAATTGGAATTGCCCTTGGTTCGTGTAGCGAAAGGGGAAAGCTCTTTCTTCTAAATGCGTCTCTCTTTCTCGCAGCGCTGTGCCCGGTGATCAACAAAGCATTATTGAAAGAAGACAACAACGGGAATAGCCCTATAGTTGACTTCCCCCGTGACTCTCAACTAAGACAGGGCAGGGGAAGATCTCTTATGCCTTTGATCCAATACCAGGTACCGGGTGAATCATATCGAGCGAAGAACCCTACCTTGCTTTCGTATCGAAGCGATCGGGGAAAGGGGCTTACCCGGACCGAGCAAGTGCTTTCACGGTCTGCTATTCCTGCTTCAAAGCATTTGCGCACCTTTCCTTTACTACGATGGATGACCCACTACTGGAACTATGCTCTTTATGGGTGGGACTACTCCACTACTGGGAGAGACCCTGTGACTTCTGACTGATCCAGAGAGAGCAAAGACTGACGGCGACTTTCATATGGTGGGCAGGGCTATTCCTTTATCCCTAGTGATTCTCCGGGATTTCCGCTCTATCTCTCGGCTCTCTCTTCCTGAATTCTCGATTACTTGTCCAACCAGACGAGATGCGTTGAATGACCAAAGCAGAAGAAGGCATAGTGATCACTGACCCAAGCATAGGGATTTCATTTCCTAGCAACAAGAAGAGAGGCTTGATACTCGCATAAGCACGAGTTGATCCATTAGATAGTAATGTTGGTTGAGCTCTCTCCAATGCTCCTGTTTAGCCTGTTCCGATCTTCCTCAACGGTGGAGGAAAGTCCATATAGCACTTCTTCTATCCTTCTCTCTCTCGCTAAGCCTGACTTCGGAAGTCGACTCCTAGCGAGGGAGTCTCCTTCCCTAACAATAAGAATAAGAAGTCCGCCTGCTAAACTACCAGTTTGCTTTCTAGACCAATAGAAGAGCCTAAACCAAGAGTGGAAAGAAGATATAGGGGCATCAAGATAACTAATGAATCTTTTCTGCACGGAGAAATAGGCAACGAAACTCAATTCCCTTTTTAGGTTCCTTCACTTCATAGGGCTCTCTTTAGGTTTCATAGCAAGGGAACGGGGTAGCAATAGTTGCAAACGTTAGGAACGAAAGAAGCCTTCCTCGGGATCTGAAAGAAATATCTTCTTATTCTTCACGTCAAGCTGTCACACGGATTTCGCTTTCCAACTTCATCTTGAAAACAAACCCCTACGGCTCTTGACTGCTTGTCTTCCCCGAACGGAAACTTCGGACTCAAGTCCTGCACCTCCACCCTCGTCCCTAAAAGACTCCTAAAAACACTATTCAGTCACTCAGTCCTGTAGCCATGTCGGAACTTTGGGACCTTCCTCACGAAAGTACTTTCCTGAACCTACGGGAAAAGGACTTCCTGGAAAAGCACTTAAAAGAATGGAACCTTCGGACTAGAGTCCGGGAACAGAAACCTCGGACTCACCTCGTTCTCATGGAGCTTCCCGTCAAACCTTCTGTCGGCCTCAAGGACTACCAATGCTACGTCTCCTTCCCACATCGTTTGAGAGCGACCTCCCTTTCTTGTAATCCCGTTTTTCTTGAATAAGAGGAGATTGCTGAGGGTGAGGAATATGATTGTGTTGTATGGGATAGAATGCTCTAGGGCGCCTAGGCTTTCTTCTTCTATTTTCATTTGCGCATTTCCTCGCCCTAAGGTTCCTTTGTTGTGATATTTCATTCCCCTTCTTGCCTTTGGAAAGAAACTCCCCGGTCTCTTTCTGTCCAAATACTCATGTGCTTCGGAGGTTACAACCTTCGTTGATGTTATTTCAACTCCACTTTGCGCTTATCTAATAAGTCAATTCTATGCCATTCAAATGGGAATCCTTTCTTCTGACCCGTATTGGGAAATCTCACTATTGGCTGCGGGTTCCTTTTCTTTCTTTCAAGTCAGGTCTGTAACTTGAGCGTCGGCCTCCTCGGTCTCCCTTTCACTAGGGGGTTCCCAGAACAGAATCCTATGACTCATCAAGTCCCAGAACATAACCCTCTTAGTCCCAGTCCCATCTCTTAGAACTCTTGTTCGTGTCCCTTCATTCGCCCTTTACTAATAACTAAGACTAATCCGGCTCGGGTTCGCCCTACTAGAAGAAAGGCCTCTTTCGAGTGTCTAAGACTGCCTTCTTCGATTTCACTTTCGGAATCTCATAAGAGAACTTGATCGCCTTTATGAATCAGATGAAAGTGAGATAGCAAGCAAGAAAGTTGGTCTATCGAAGGTGAGTTGGAAGAGTGGGAATTGGTTGAAGGTCAAAGCCATTAAAAGCTACACTCTCATGGAAGAAAGACGTAGCGAAACAACAGAATGAATGGCTGCGAGCCAGCAGGGTAGGGCACCAGCTTCCATTACAGCAACTTCGCCCTACATAAGGGAATCGAGGTTTGGAACCCTAAGAACTCGCTTGCAATTTACAGGTAACCTCACTGCTTCTATCGCCTCTCCATACCCAAGCCGAAGGCGCTTCCAGACTGTTAAAGCGATGGCACCTCCCTCACTGGCTTGACCGAAACAAGCAATTCTGCGGTTAGAGTTGTCAACGATCTTTTCAAGGTTCCGGAACCTCTTTCTTCCGGCGAGACGAAGACTCTTTAACTTCAAAAGCTTCATTCGAAAGAAGCACCAACATCTTCACAAGCGAAGAAAGGAAGATAGCTCGTACAAAGCCTATGGTTTATGCGAGGCTCACCAGGAAGAAGAAGACTTTATCTCGATCTGGGCAGAGATGGCCTAGAGACTCCTTCTTCGCAGGGTTCTTCTAGTCGGTATCACACACGGTTTTCATGCACATAAGTCACCCGAAAGGACTGTCACGGGTCAGCCAACAACTCCGGCCCAGAAGCACGCTTGTCTTAAGTTGCATCCTTAGACACGTTCTACCTCTGCCTATTGGTCGGTAGAGCCGGCCTTGAACCCGCCTTTCGGAACTACATTCAGCAAGCATAGGATTCGGGATTGGACAAGAGCACCCGCTAAGACAGAGTTCACTGCTCCACATGAAAGACCGAATGGAGCAGCCAACCAACCACTTGAGTGACCCGCTAAGGTAGTTACCCTCCCTCCCTCTCTGATCTTATAAAAGGAAACAGAAAGAAAGCCAAGAGATGTGCGAGCCTGCTTTTTCTATTGGATGGGGATTGCCCGCATTCCACCAACCAGTTTGATACTTTGACTCTCGGAGGGGTGATCAACGCTCTTGAGGTGAACAATCTGGTTGTACCACGTGCAGAAGTAGCAAGAACACCTCTCTTCCGACATACCATAGCCTAATAGGAAGGCTGCATAGGCAGGAAGAGGCCTCGTTGCGAGCCTGAAGACTCTTTCTTCTTTTACGGGTCGAGCACCCCTTCCTATTCGGTCAAGTGGCGTTCCTCTCCCGTTGGTCGAGCTACTCCGTTCCTCTTCTTTCAGTTCTAGTCGCATCTTCGGACCTATTCCTTAAGGTCGAGCTAGTAATTCCTGCTCCTACTCCTACTAAAGGAATTCAACAACTAGGGGCATCCCCATTGTTAGCTTCGATTTATGCCCTTCGATCCTCATACTGAGCTGCCTAGCTCCAAGACTTGTAGTTGAGCCTATTACTAACCTTTCTTTCCTAGCCTATGGGGAATACAAGGGGGAATCCTCACAGTCAGATAGCTATGAGTGAAAGAAGAAAGATAGTTTAGAGTTTACCGTAGCTACTTCTTCCCCTGGCATTGTAGCGAGGCTAACTAAACGCTTGAGAAAGACATCCCCTGGCATGAGTTTACCAGTTGGCTTTGTTCCCTGGGCAAGACTTTTCCAGTTGGGGAAGAGAAAGAAGTTCCCCTCCAATCCAACACTTATTAGTCGAGTAGTAACCCCCTCTCCTGCACCTGAAACTCGAAGTAAAGCTATTCTCTTGCCCCCCTCTACTGCATTCCCGAAGTTCACAGTGCCACTCCTGTCCTTTCTAATAGCCCCCCTAGCCTGCACCTGCAATTCAGAGATTGATTGGTTGAACCAGTAGTCTCATCCCCCTCTGCCTATTCTAAAGGGCGATTACCCGCTCTCCTGAGGGTACTCAACAACGAAAGAACTAGGTTAGATCAACTACACTCAGGGGCGAGACAGGAAAGAGAGGAACTGCACCAACAACTATATTATAAAAGATGGAAGGTCTTCCGTAGCTTGGTTGCTTAGCCGTCAATCGTCGTTCGAGAGGTCAGTAAGGTGTTGGGTTGAGAGGGGGGATGGATGCGCAGGTCTTCAAGTATAATGGGAAGTCCTTCTTTCTCGGGAGAAGATCGGCTTCCTTACGAGTTCACTTATGGAGAATGGTTCCGTTTAGAGGATCTGGAAGCGAAATTGCTACCCGTGAACGAATCGAAGTGAAAGAGTAGACAAAATAAGACGATCCTAAAGTGCGAAGGATTGCAATCGATTCGCCCTTCTATTTTTCTTACATGTAATCCTTGCCTGCCCGTTTAGACAGAATTCTGCTTCTTTTGTCCACAGAAAGTCAGTGGTCTTTGGACAAGATGAGTTGCAGAGAGGCAGGAGATTGGACAGTCCGTTGGAAGGATCAACAGTTGGACCGACCAAGGAGGGTCGACTGTTGCGGAGGACTGTGCCTGTTCATAACGGTCCTAAGATCAGATCTGCGGACGTTTTCATTGGAAAATCGGGGTAACGGTTTACTGAACACTAGATTCACTGATCTATTCTTTAACAAGAAGTCCTTACGCTCGTCCCTCGTATGATGAACATGTTTGAGTTACCAGCCATGTCTAAACAGGTGTCTTTCAACTCCGCTTATGATCACTCGAGCACTGGACGATACGAACACGAGATTGAAAGCGAGCGTATGGAAGCGAGTGCAAGGCCAAAGCTGATAGTCGTGCATGGCCTCGAGCGAGTAGGCTTATCGCTAGCATGTCCTTGATCGAGCAAATCGATATTGCGCCCTTTTTCGAGTAGGGGCGAATGCGGAAGAGGAAGTTGTTTCAGTGTGGAAGCTTTTCTTTGATTGACTTAGTTGCCTATTTAACAATGGTGCGGGAGTGCGAGCTGACAATTTTTTGTCATTCGCATGACAATCGAGCGAAGATTGAACGAATAACCGAAAAAGTACGAGGCCTTCATCCTATCCGAATAGCCAAGGCGCTAGGAATTCCTAACATTGAAGCCTTTGGCAACTTGCAGTTGGTGGCCAAGTAGCAGAGAGTTTTCGAACGAATGACAGCAGATTGGGGTTGGGGGAGTATGGATTTGTGAGCAACTAGCCGCGTCAGGAGTGGATCAATTGAGCACATCAGTTGCCGTAGCCGTTGAGTTCTTTCGGGACTAGGGCAAGAGATGTGATTTGAAGTTGCTAAGGCCATCACTTGTGAAATTCCTGCTTACAAAAGCTCTTCATCGAATGGAAGTGACGAAAGGAGATGTCCTGGCCCAGTCCAGGGCATGGACTGGTTGTTCGAATTAACCGATAGAAGGATAAGCAGGTTCCGCTAATGGGTATGAAGTCGGACTAGGATCTACGAGTGGACTAAGGAGTTCTGATTACAGCTTTCCTGCTTCTTTTGTATCCGTCGGTGGTTAATATAATCTCTCAAACAAAAGGAGAAACTGATCCGGGTTTTTAAATTTTATCATCTTTCGTGGAGGAGAATAGGTGGGATTTACGCTACTGCTCCTAGCCGTTCATCTTGAGGGGGGAAAAGAAGAAATTGGTTAAGATCCTGATACCGGTGTTTCGAAGGCTGAAATTTTTCCTGCAGGTGCAGGTTATGAATCAATTGCATCTGGAAAGCTGGGTGGGAGCAAAGTGGATTAGTGCGCCACTAAGGCCGTTTTTAGATGAATTGAAGTAGTAGGCAATGGTGTAGATCTCATTCCTGGTCATTCTCTTTTTTCCCGAAGTTGATCAAACATCATCAAAACCATCTCTCTCATCACTGAAATCGAACCCGTATTCTCAGGGGTCAGCATTCGACCCGCTTAACGTTAATGCAAATGCACAGTCTGCCGTGCAAAATACGGACCTGAAGAGTGCTTTAGGACAGAATGAAGTCGACCTTAATGAACAAAAGTACACCTACGGGGCTACCATTATGTTAGGGGCAATCGCTATGGTCATCTTACTTACCCGGTCTTCCTACAAAGGACAGGTGTTGGCCGAATTTTTTATAAATCATCCGTTGGACTTAGGCAAGCAGTTGCCCGATCAGAATGATGGAGAGGTCATGCGTCTGACCACAACTCCATGGCAAATGTATTTCGATGGCTCCAGTACGCAAGGTGGTGCGGGAGCAGGTATTGTTTTTATCTCTTCTAATGGTCTAGTTTCTCACCATTCATACCGGCTTTTTTTCCCATGCACGAACAACGTAGCTGACTATGAAGCCTTGCTTATCGGATTAGAACTAGCTGCGGCAATGGGCATGCGATCCATCCACGTTTATAAGGGTGATTCTCAGCTAGTAGTGAGACAGGTCATCGCTGAGTATCAGGTAATAGAAGCAAAGCAGCAGCCATACACAAAAAGAGCCCTAGACTCGATTCGCCGAGTTTGATGAAATTCAGATTGACCATGTACCTAGATTCGAAGCTGTCTTCGACGTTTGAGATTTCCTAATCGGACAACTGAACAAACGTTCAAAGGACGATTCCAACAGCATTCCAGAAAACCTTTGACTGTTACATAATGGAGCCAGACGAGATCGGGCAGGATGATTGGCAACAGCCTCTCGTCAGGTACTTGTCCGATCCTTCTAAAGAAACTCCCAGGTCCGTAAAACAACAGGCTTTCAATTCTGCTTTGATTGACGGGATATTGTATCGGCGTGGAAAGGACGGACTGCTCCTCAGGTGTGTGAGTGAGCAAGAAGCCGAAAAAATTATGTTTCAAGTCTATGATGGAGTATAGTATGTGGATCACATCAAGCAGGGCATAAAATGCGTTGGCTGATCAGAAGGCATGGCCATTACTGGCCAACCATCTTGTCCGATTTCTTTTAATATGCTAAGAGATTCCAGGCCTGCCAGAAACATGGACCAGTGCAGCATGTACCAGCTTCAGAATTTCATCCGATCTTAAGACTTCGCGCCTCGACGCTTTGATCCCTTGTTTCACTCCGGCCCGATCACACGTAGGAAAATACGCCTTGGCTTCCGCACCTCTTTCTTAAGCTAGATGTTAGGCTAACTTAGCCAGCCAAGGTCTCCACCGGATGTGGTGCCCGCTGGTATCCATCCTCTTGTTCTGAGCCCTCTCGGGCCGAACAGAGCCTTTCGCCTGAGGCGCGCTAGCTTCACTCTTAACCTGCATTCTCTGATAACAGCAGCAGGATAAGCAAGAATTCCCTCATCGCCTCGAGGGCTCTAAACGTAAACTCCACTCGCTTGATCAAACGGAATAATTACACTAACGTTCAATCCCTAAGCGGAGTTGGCTTGTTTCGTGCCTTGAGGCCCTGCGATGGATGATTCATCAACTGACAGACCTTGCTTCCCCACCTGTGATCCCCTCTTTTCGCTTCTGGCCCTTGTAGAGTCTGAAACCCAGGAAAGAACAACCAGAATCTGGGGGGGTAGATTCGGTAAAGGAACGGAGACAAAAAGCTCACTTGGTCCGCTAACGAGATGCGCAGGTCGATGAGCGAAAGACTCTGCCGGTGTCTCACTTTTTTTTGAGCAGCTCGAGCAAGAGAAAGACTAGAGAAGAGACGCTCTGTTGCCTCGGCTTAAGAGCGTGGGGGAGGGAATTTTGGGTATATGACGAGAGAATGTACAAGGAAGAAAGGCTGGAGGCCTCAAAATGGAGGTTTTGCCAAGGGATATTGATTTCTTCCCCTATTTGACTAATAATAAAGGGGCTTGAAAGGTCTTCTTAAACGGCCAATTGATGGCCTCCCTTTTAGGATCCCTTGTCGGTTGCGCCTTGACGTTCGCGGTATTTCGGTTTAGCCTCGCGGCCCTATGTTGAGTAAGGGGGCAGAGTCAACTTCAAGCGTAATACTTCTTGACTTGATCGGTGTTGATGGGCTCAGAAAGTGCTTCTCCATCCATGTTGATCAGTCGAAGTGTATATCCAGGTGTAATCCTTTTCACGACGAAGGGTCCATCCCAGTTCAATCTTCATTTTCCTTTTGGATCTGGGGGGTTCACTCGGACTTATTTTAGAACAAGGTAGCCGTAGGGGCATCTCCGGCTGGATTGAATCCTTCGCCATTAATGATAAAAACGATTCCTAAAAGACTAAAAAGTATACAATATAAGATAATAGAAGTCCTAGACTACAAAGTAATGGTATGCCTTGCGCAGCGGAGTTTACGCTTCGAACTATAAACCGAACTAGCGACAAGGAGGTAGGAGAGTGACCAGGCCTGATATCTTACAAATGAATCTAAATCCTCAGCAACCAGCCCTACCACTCAATCCGCATGAGGCCCCCACCACTTCTCATGCGGAAATAACAAGCAGAACTTGCTCATACCGCACCAGAAGCGGAGCAAGTGCCCATCGAGGCTCTACTAGACTCACAATGGGTCACTGAGCGGGAAAACTGGGCCTCGAATTGCGCAGGAAAGATGGATTGCACCTTCCTGCTCTCCCAACTACAAAGAGAAGACAGCCTATACTGCTACTGGGCAAGAAGAGCTAACAGCTAATACATTCTTATCTCTCCTAGTGATCTACGACAACCCCCAGAGCAGGAATGAAAACCTTTCTTGGGGGATCGGATCCACCAAAGCCCATTCGCCTAGCAAGAGGAAGAGCAAGGATCTCATCTACCGTACCATTTTGAGCGGGACAACAAAAGGGGAGAATAGGACCTGCTTTCGCCACGTCAGATGGGACCGGATAGCTCCTTACTTAATCTATGATCCGGTATTTGAGTTCTACCCTGAACAACATCTTTCGGCCGGCTTTGGTTGGCAGGTTCAGAGTAGAAAGCGAATGAGGCTGATCGAGCGGCTGCGCTAATAGAAACGGCTTTCAACTTTGATGCTTCCGTTTGCTAGCTCGCGTATTTGATTGCTTGGCTCGCTTCGCATTCCAGTTATAGCTACGCTCGCAGGTTGCTCTTCCTGCTTGCTTGTATTGTATGCCATCTTCCGATTACTTGCGCTAGCTCCCGCGTCCTTGCCTGAGCCAAAGAGTATGAAATAGTAGACTAACGACTATGGGCAATAAGGACGAATAGCCGCTGACTTCCACTTTCTTAGTTGGAATCCAATCCTTACTGCACTTTAGAAAAAACGAGCCTACTACACTATTGCTTTCTTGAAAGATGTCTTGTTCCGGTGTAGATTGGTTTTTAGCTTTTTGGGGTTCTTTCAAATTCTGATTCCTACTTCTACTGACTCTTATGACGATCCTGACAAGCCAACAGACCTGTTCCTATTCTTTTCAATAGACGAGTTAGGTTCCTGCCTGAGATTGCTTTTGTGGCTCGCTCTTTCCGCTCGCACCGTTCAAGTGGATAAAGAGATCTTCCCTTGCTCTTGCTTTCGGTAAGCGAGTAGGCGTAAAGGCTGTATTTGCGGTAGCGGGCGTACGGTAGATTTTGAGTTTTTATCTTGGGAAGCAAGTCCAGTGAAAGCACCGCAGAGATAATCTTTCTGCTGCTTCGGGTGGCAACCCGTCTTCCTTGCTTATCTTACTATCCTCCCCTCTTCGATAGCATCCATTTTCGCTTACAGGAAGAACCATGCCCCTAGCGACCAGATCTAATACACATTCTGTTCTTTCCTTACCTACAATGCTTAACAATAGCAAGGAGAACTACTCCCACTCATAAGTAACATCTAGAAAGAAGGATTGAGATGGATACTTCTAATGCATTCTAATGCCTTATAAATGCAGACGATAGAGAGACATATACTTATACAGATGCCAAAGCCGAGCAAGGAAAAACTCGTAAAGTTATTGATGACTCAACGATGAGTGAGACAGCATCGGTAGCTGCTGGTGAGACAGTCTAATCTATTACTTTCTGTCCTTTCTCTTCTCTTACATGAGCTTGACAGTTCTAGATAGAAGGGCTTTTCATTGGATTGGCTCTATCTTGTTATAAAGCTACCAGTAGGAGGACTATCTAACGAAGGAATAGAGTCCGATATCTCAGAGGAATTCTAGCAAATATAAGAAAGGAAGCTATTGAAATTCACATATAAAACTGGACGCTTTAACGAGAATTCCCTATACTAGAGGAATAAAACCTGGTTGTAAGAGGCACTTCAAGATGGGCATAGAAACGAAATGAACCCTCTTGTTGATCCCCTTTTTCTGTTATCCTACTCGCACTCGCTGGTGTAACTTTCTATCCTACATTCGCCTAGCTACAGGAGTAAGAAGGCTTTTCTTTTATTACTATTTTATAAATGCTTTGCTCTGCTTGGTCTTATTAGGCATAGAGGAATCAAAAGAGCTAACTACGCTCGGGAAAGGGACTGCAACACAGAAACAAGACTGCCCAGGATGGAGCAATGCAAGGGTGGCTTACCGATATGTTGCTAATTGGTTCGCTCGGGGAAAGAGGTTTTGAAGTGACGCTTCGCTTGTCGCATAAGGTTTGGTTGCTAATCCAGCATGTTCGGGACTCTCAGACCTACTTGAAGGAAGGGATAGACTCCAGAAACGTAGGATTCCCTCCCTTCTAACTCTCGTTTTAAGCTTTCATTGGACTCAAGGACTTCGCAAAAGAGGAGCTAACCCTACTCATGCTAGTTCCCTATTACAATCCCTTACTACAGGAGGGGGAAAGACTTCAATTGGATAGCCTATAAAGGCAAGTTCGCCAACTGAAAACAAGAAGCTGGGAGGCCTTATCCCACTAACAGAAGAGTAAGGAAACTTTAGCTACTAGAAAGCCAGTGAAGAGGAGCCTTCTTTAAATTTAAGAACATCCATGCGGGTTGAAGGAATGAATAAAGGGAGC
>JAUZSS010568872.1:2972-13580 GCA_035668195.1 Sarracenia psittacina
AATCTATGTGATTTTATTGGAATTGATGATTAGCGATGTATATCATTTCAGGCGGATGAGCTAAGCTTATTCATGTATATGGGCTTAATTATATGATTCTAGTATATACTTGCCTTGCATGACGTTTGTTGGGTTGTTTGACGATGGTTGATGTGATTCAATATGAATAGGCCCAGGCTTATTCTTGTTGTGGAATAATTGTCTAATAAAATTGTCTCTTGCATAATATATGAATTGTTGAGATTGATCGGTGCGGTTACAGTTGGGATAACCTGGGTGGGGGTTAATCCCTTGATTCTGATGATAGACCACCATATGACTCTGACGAGAGTCAAGACTCGGATAAGAGTCAATGGGGGCCCTTTCCCTTCAGTTATGAATCGTAAAATATGGGCATAGCTCGGATAGGAGTCATGACTCGGATGGGAGTCAATGGGGAGCATGCTTCCTTCGGTTACGAAGCGTAAATATGGGATTGGCTCGGACGGGAGTCAAAACATGGACGGGAGTCAAGGCTCGGATGTGAGTCAAGATGAATTGTGTATGGTTACCACCATGGTGGTGACCATTTGGTTTATTGATACAATGTAAATATGAAAACGTGGGTAAACAGTTTTTATGAGAAAGGAAATGAAGCACTTTTTAAGAAATGTTTTTTTTAAAACTAGAGTCATGTGAATACAGTTTTCTACAAAACATGGAACGAGGTTCCCTTTTTGACTGGTCTGTAGTATTCACATGCTCGGCTCACATGTAATTCATTTTTATTCCTTGGTTACCGTATTTGCTATACGAGTTTTTGCTCATGTTGTTATAACCTACATTATCAGGTTTTCGCATGGATGGATCAACTAGCTGGAAGACAAGTTTATATACATTTCATTTCTGGTATTCTTCCATGTATCATAGTTGGACTTGTACTACTTGTTGTACAGTTATCGTTTAGCCTTACCTTTTTAGATCTTTCTATTGGGTTGTAAGGTCATAAGGCCACCCTTTGTATTTTTGGATTTGTTATAAGTTTGGAGAGTAGTTGATTAGTGCCGTTGAGTGGCTTCCGTCATATTTGTGGTTGTATATCTATTCATACAGGTTTTTGTTGTTGGAGATAGTCCCGCAAACAGTGGAAACTCTGCCGGATTTTCTGGTGGTTCAAAGTTAGTTTATTTTTGGATTGGACCGGCATGTAAGGTATGCTATGCTTGTAATGAGTTATATCAGTTGGTTATTGGATTCAGGTCAAGATGTTACAGCTCCCCACTCACCCAATTGTCCTTCCAAAAGGAGATATGGGGACCATCCACAAGCCTGACTTGGCACCCCTATAAGAACAAGTGCCTGAGAGCACCTTCACTTGACCTTGTTGTTAGGATATCCCTCCACATCTTTGAATACTTTTGACTCTCCACCCTATGAGGTAGCCAAGCAAAGTCTTGTCCCGAATATTTATTGCAGACAATGGCCCTCCATAAGCTACTTCTTTCCTGCCCAAATCTCCACCACAACTTCAATAATAGAGCCTCATTCTTGACCTTCAGGTCAGCCACCCCCAAGCCTCCTTGTTTAATGCTTTTGGTTATGGTTTCCCAGCATACCAAACTCATACTTTTGGTAGAGCTACCTCCTCCCCATAGAAAATTTCTTTGTATCTTGTCAATCTGGTTGGCTATGCTTCGGGACATTTTGAATAAAGAGAGGTAGTAAAAGAGTAGGTTTGAGAGGGAGGATTTATATAGTTGAATCCTTATAGCTCTTGAAATGAATCTTTCCTTCTAGGGAGAATGTTTGTGCCTAAACTTTTCAATAATTAGATCCCAATATTTCCCAAGCCTAGGATTAATGCCTAAAGGCATCCCTAAGTATTTCATGGAAAAAGAACCTACCTTGTAATTAAGGGTTTCAACTAGGAGGCTGAGGTTGGTGGTTAACACACACACCCACTCCATAAAGGACACTCTTTGCATAGTTTATCTTTAGACCAGAACATAGCTCGAATCCTCTTAAAATGCTCTTTATCATTTTGATTTTAGCTTCCAAGGGGTCTGCAAAGATGATTGTCATCTGCAAATTGCAGATGACTAAGTTTCAAGTGGAGGTTGCCAATACTGGTTCCATTGATCAAGCCCATGTTCATGGCTATGCCGAGCACTACATTGAGGCATTCCGCCACTAGGTTGAAGAAGAAGGGGGATAAGGGATCTCCTTATCGGAGGCCTCTTGCATATTCACTTGTTTGATGGGGGAACTTGTAACTAGGATTGATATTGTGGGGGAGGCGATGCATTCCTATATCTAGCCAATCCATTTCTAGCCAGAGCCCATTATCTCCATGGTTTTACACAAGAATTCCTAATTTACACAGTCGTATGCCTTTTTGGAAGTCTAATTTGAGAATTTGTTTTTTTCTTCTGTTACTTTTGCAGTCATCAATAATTTCATTTGCAATCAAGATACCATCTAAGATGTTCCTTCCTAGGATGAATGTAGTCTGTTTCTTGTCGATCACATGATTAATCACCTGCTTGAGCATTACTGAAAGGACCTTGTAAAGAATTTTATAAATGGATCCCACTAGACTAATTGGTCCAAAATCCCCTAGTGAGATGGGATTCTCAGTCTTTGGGATCATGACTATAAAGGTTGAGTTTATTGCCTTGAGTAGCTTGGAATTATTGTGAAACTCCAAGAAGAATTGCATAATGTCTCCCTTAACTAGGTCCCAAAAATCTTTAAAAAACTTAAGGGAGAAACCATCTGGCCTAGGGGCTTTTGCACCACAACAGTTGCTTAGTGCCTTGGCTACTTCCTTCTCTGTAAAATGTGCCTCAAGAGCAATGTTGTTGTCTTAGTCAATAGCTCTCAGTTCAGAGTTAACAAATCTTGGTCTACGACTGAGAATCTCAGAAAATAACTCAGAGAAGTGGCTTACCACTCCTTCTCTAATCTCCCGAGGATCTGAGATTAGTCTCCCCACAACCTTGATTTGTCCAATGAAATTTCTCCTATAGCTTCAAGAGGCTATGGCATGGAAGAAAGCTACGTTCCTATATCCTAACCTTAGCCATTGTTGCCTATCCTTTTGTCTCCAGATGCTCTCTTCTTTCCTGTGTAAGATCCACATTGTAGCTCTCAGCTCCTTGATGACACAGGATCTATCCCTTGGATGACTGTGGGTTTCTTCTCTCTTCTCTATGTTCCGTATCCTTACCTCAGTTTCTACAATCAGGTTGTCAATTCTACCAAAAGCCTCACCATTCCAGGTCTTTATCTCCCTCTTTAAGGCCTTTAACTTCTGGCACAATTTGAATCCATCCCAACCATGAACCTCCTCACTCCTCCAAACTTTGTATACCATATCTTTGAAAGAATTCAAACCCAACCAGGCATTAAATAGTCTGAAAGGAGGTGATCACCACTCATGGTTATCGTTAGAAAGGATGATAGGGCAATGGTCTGATAGGTATCTTGGCATCCCTATTTGTTGAATTTTGAATTTGATGAGCCACTTGATTTAGAAGAAATCTATGCAATCAACTCCATGTTGGAGACTCTGGTAAATTTGACCATGTGTAGGATCTCCCTATTATGGGAATGTCCACCAATAGCATATCTTCGATCCATGCCTTGAAGGCTCTAATACCTTGGGTCATCCGAAAGCATGTCATTCTTTCCCTGGTTGACTTGATTTCATTAAAATCTCCCCCTAGGCACCAAGGGTCCTTGTAGGGAGTCTTTTAGAATTTTGAGTCTGGCCCAAACCTCTTCTCTTTCAGTTGAGGAGTTTGGCCCATACACATTACCTATTATGCAGTTGAAGTTCCCTTGAAAAACTCCGTGGAGGATGTTTTAGTTCTTATGTAGGAAACTTTGATTTAGGACAAAAGATGCTCTATCCCACTGACATAATAGGCCCCCAACTCTTCCAACCGACTCCACTCCCACCCATTCATAATCACTTCCACCGCCCCCCCTCCCCCCCCCCCCCCCCCTATAAAGTTTTGATAAGAGCTGAGGGAATGGTTTCACATTTTGTTTCTTGGATTAAGGCTACTTGGATCTTTTTGCATTTTATCAACTTTCTAACCATTCTCCTTTTCTCTGTTCTTCCTAAACCCCTAACATTCTTGTTAACCTAAAAGCCTTTCAATAAAACTCCACTTTGGTTTTGACCTTACAACAAATTGATTTGTTTTGTTGCTAATCTCTTTGCTATGTTTGAGATATGTTTCAGGACTTATCTAATGCAAAAAGATGAAAAAAAACCATCCTTTTAGTGAAAATCAACTTGGAGTACCTTTTGGTTCCTAATCCATTTTGGTTTGATTTGAATAAATTCTTTTTAGATTCGAATCAATCTTTAACCAGCCCTTGTTTTTGAACCTTTGTGATTCGAATCAAGTTAATTAGTTTCAAATCATTTGTTTTGCCCACCCTCCTTGATTCTATTTTCAGAAGCTTTTGATTCAAATCGAAATCATTTGATCCGAATGTTTTTGGTTTGATTCGAATCAATTTGTTTTGTTCTGAATCATTTTGGTCCCCGTGCCTTTGTTTGGAAGATGATTCGAATCCCTTCTAATTGAATCAAGTCAATTTGCTTATTTCCATGCTATTTTCAACACTGCTTCTTTTTTGATTCGAATCAATTTTGTATGATTCGAATCCTCTATTATCTTTGACCTGTTATTCACAAAGATCGACCTTTGAGATTTTAAGATCGGTCTTTTTGGTTTTGTCTAGCAAACATTGATCGACCTTTTGCCCTTCATAGGTCGACCTTTTTCAGGTCTACTCAGCAAAGATCGATCCTTTTGAATTAAATATCAACGTATTTCTCCTGCACTTTTTTTTCTCCTCTACGCCTCAATAAAGATCGACCTTTCCTAATAAAGATCGGCCTTTTTGTTTCCTCTCTTCCTAGTACAGGTTGACCTTTTTGCAACGTAGATTGACCTTTTCTCTCAACCCAGAAAAAGATCGACCTTTCCCTTGTATAGATCGACATTTTCCTTTATAGTTTAAAATCTGGTTATTTCCAACGGGAAGATTTTTTGCATTTAATGCTTCATTAATGCTCCAACGGCTACAGTACTTTGCCTCCAATGTTCAGAAAATATTGAAGGCTATTTAAAAGGAGTTATTCAAAGTGAAGACAGTTGGTGAAACATTTTACAAAGCATTTTATCTCTTGCATTCAAGTCTCCAACTAATGTTTCACTGCCCTATAATCAATTCTCATATTTTAAGCTTTTTGTCTTGGCCTTTTCCAGACTTGTATTTTTTTCTCTTCTCTTTTGTTGTACATTTATTGTAAACATTTATTAGAGAGAAAGATCATTTGAAGTGAGGATTTAATTTTATATCTACTCAACAAGGATTACAATACTGTATTATAAAAATAGAGCCCGTCAAGCTCTTATTTGAAGATTCACTTAGGCTTAAAGGTTGAGCCTGGAATCAACCATTCAAGGTTAGGAAGCGAGCCCGTAAATCTTCTAGGTCTAAAGGTGCACTTGCAAAGCCTCTGGGTGGAAGGATAGCCTGTAAATCCTTTATATTCGGTCTGGAGTGCACCCGTAAGCACTTCCACTAGTGAAAACCTCAAGTGCTGCTTAAGAGAGTGGACATAGGCCGGGATTTGGCCGAACCACTATAAATCTTGTCTTGTGATTTGCATTTTCTATTCCTTGTCTCTTTTATTTCTTACATTTAATTCTCATTACTTCCCCTGCATTATAGTTAATTATTGTTTGCAAGATTAAGTTTTTAAAATAGATCAAAAAGGTTTTAATTTTCTGTGTCAACCTATTCACCCCCCTCTAGGTTGCCTATCTGGACCCACATTCTTCTCTCCTTGAAATACAAATATTTGCTCACCAGGTATAGAAAAATCTACTCTTTTGAGATGGCAATCAATATTCGCTTGAAACTTGGATAGCCAGTCCATACCCAAGATAACGTCAAAATCACGAATCGCTAGTGAATTCAAATCTACTGGCAAAGTTTTAGCATCTAGCTCTATTGCACATGATCTGTACATATCCACTAATAGAACTATCTATCCTATGAGAGTAATCATATAGAGACACATATCCATAGGCTCCAAAGGAATACATAAACGGCATAAAAACTCAGGTGATGCAAAAGAGTGCGTATAACCAGAGTCTATAAGTACTCTAGCTGGAATAGGTGATATGACGATTGTACCTTGTATTGGCCTAACAAGGTTTCAATATCCATTTTGATGATAACAAACTCATGTATCTAATTGTGCAATTTTAGTATATTTTTTAGGAAATAAACGATTAGCCCGATCAAAGATACAAAGGAAGCCATGACGCGCATTAAAATGAAAATTATCTTTAACGGCGGGCTTGATAAGTGTCGTGAAAAGTGGATACAATGAAGTTCTTAATGATTTGATCTTTAATTTTTTCCAGGACCTATGTAAATTCACTAAAAATCATTGAATATGGATTATGAAGCTCATAGGATATTAAAGAAACATAAAAATATTTTTCCTAAAAAGCTAAGGCATTAAAAATCTGTTGAAAATCATTTTTAAGGGTTTAAAAGATGTTCAGTTGACTAAGGTTTTAAGTTCAGTCGACCGAAGTGTAAAGCCAAAACTAATTTCGATATATCAAACAGGTCAGTCGGCCGAACCCTCAGGGTTAGTCGATCGACGCCTGGGTTCAGTCGACCGAGGCGTTTGGTTAGTCAACCGAATATGCATATTTTCGAATTTTAAAGCACAATGTCTAGTTTGACATTGCTATATTGAGTCCAACGGGTAGTTCAGATTTTTGGCCTATAAATAGTGCCCTTGAGCTCTGGTTTTAATCACTAAAAATCTTTCTGTTGGTCTGTATAGGCAACCTAGAGGGCGGGTGAATAGGTTGATGGCAAGCAAAAAACCTAAAGGTCTCCCTTTTAAACTCTTTAAATAAATCTAAGTGTGGAAGCAATAAAACAATCAAGGTGTGTGTGTACAAAGTGTAAACAAATAATAATACACAAAAGTAAAGAGTTGAAGGGTTAGAGACAATCAAATCACAAGACGAAGATGTATAGTGGTTCGGCCATAATCCGGCCTATGTCCACTCCCCAAACGTCTTTGGGAATTCCACTAAGGATTTCTTGAGGGTGAATCGTAACCCGTACACGGAAATTCTTCTGGGTGAGGCGTAACTCTACGATCGACCTTCTTCTAGGTGAGGCACAACCTAATATTGTTGAGGCCAATCGAAGCCTTTGTCTTGAAAACAAGAAATCTTGCACGAGGCAAGGTAGTAGTAGCCTGTTTCCTCCTTGGTGAGGTGATGGATACAAATAAAGCTCTCTACAAATTTCTCTCACTCTCAATAAAGATTTACAATCAAATATAGTAGAGGAGGAAATATTACAACCAGAGAAAATTGGTATTACAACCAAAAAGTAAAAGCTCAAGAATAGGAATTAGGGTTTGAGCACTCAAAGTGGTGAATGATCTTGATTTGAGATGTATGCTTGCTTGTAGTGTATTCACCAACCGTTGGAAGGAGATACAAATGCTACTTATATAGATTCTCATGATTATAGAGCCGTTGGGGACGAAATATATCCGTTGGAGACATAAAAAGAGCCTTTGCACCTTCAGATTTCGAAAACCCCGCGCAAAAGTGTCGAACTTTTGTCAAAAGGGTCGAACTTTTTGCCCTTACACAGTTGGCTGTGTTGCTGAACCATTGGGTATTTTTGAGAAATCCTAAAATTCCAAGGTTTGAACCTTTTTCTTATTTGTGTCGAACTTTATTTGAAAATCATGAAAAGTGTGGAACTTTTTAGGAAAGTGTCGACACTTATCTTCACCTTGAGGAGAGAGAAAAGCCTTTGTATATTTGTGTCGAACTTTTGTCCAAAACTTGTCAAACTTTATAAATTCTGAAAATTGGCCTACACAGTCGACTCTGTCCCAACACAGTCGGCTCTGTCACTGGTTTTTGCCTTGCTGAATTTTCCTTATTTTCTTCTTTTCTCTTATCTCTTTGGTTTAAGCATGGGCATAATAAATAATAGAATTTAGCCTAAAATAAATCACTTAAACAAAGCTCAAACATTAACAAAAACAAATCAAGGTTATAATCAAAATAAAAACCAAGGCTTGATTAAAAAAGCCTTAGGCTAACAATCTCCCCCTTTTTTATTACGACAACCATTGATTTGCAAAGGATACAAAAGATATGGAAATTATGTTTTATGTTATCTATTGCAAAGATAAGGGAAAATGTAATAAAAAGAGTTTCTCTAAACTTCTCAGACAACTTAAACTTTTCAAAACTTTCAAAAACTTTTCCCCCTTTGTTAGCAAAAACTTCTCCCCCTTTGAAAAACTTCTAAAGACTTCTCCCCCTTTCAAAAACTTCTCAATTTGCAAAGAAAATCAAGAATATAATGGATCATGCAAATCAACACACACTTCTCCCCCATTGTCGTAAACAAAAAGACAAGAGAAAATAAATATAGCATAACCAAAAAAAACCTATCTTAATAATAACATGCAAATATTTAAGAATGCAACTCAATCAAATGCAAACAATCATTAAGGTATCAGAGTTACAAAAAAGGAGGTATTAGAGTTAAAGAGAATATACCAAAGTAAAAACCATATAACCGAGCATAGAAAGAAAGTGAAAAGCATACAAAGCATGTTCTTTTCATGAAATATATATTCCCCTTAAACATGTAAGATATGAAAGGAGTTAGTCAAGCACTCCCCCTATCAAAAGCAAAAAAATAAGCATGACAAGCAATAACTCCTCCTAAGACATATAAAGATTGCTCAAAAATAATTGATCTCTCCCCCTTAATATATCACTCTTGTATGGCATACACAATAAGACAAAAAAAAATACTTCTCTTAAAAAAAAAAAGTAGCATCAAGATAGAATGAATATCATAAACGAATGATACTTAGATGAAAAAGAAAATTGAATTGCTCCCCCTTTATTAGTCAAAAATGAAAAACATGCATTACTATGATTCCAAAAAAAAAAAAAAACCGAATAGAATGATTTCAATGAATATCAATCATAAGGAATGCATACATAATCAACGACATTTGCTTGATTGAAAAAGGTAGGCTACAATAAGCATGAAGGCACAAAGCAAATTTCATCCATAAGGCAAAGAGGTAGGCAAAGCATAAATATCATATGAAATAGAGATGTCATACATCATTCCAACATGAAAGAAAATTAAGACAAGCATTCCAAAACATAACAAGTCTATGGTTTTAAAGATTACATCTTAAAGCAAAGAAATAAATACAGCATAAAACTCGCATCCTCTCAAAACTATCCTATGGTGCTCTATCTAGGAGATGTTTGAGAGACTCTTGGATCCCATCCACTCGAACTTCCAATGAAGCAAAACATCATTCCATTATCTCATGAGATCCTTGCACTTGTTGCTTCAATGATGAAAGATCTTCCCACATATTTTGAACTTGAAGAGCCAGCTGCGTTTGGTTTTCATCCAACCTCGTGAAGCGCTCTAGCATGATAGACTGCATGTTCCCCATGTTCTCATAAAGATCCTGAATAGATGGAGAAGGTGAGGCACGTGCAATTGAAGGTCCAGGAGAGGTGTGAGTATCATCCATGGCCGCATCATCAAATATGTCTTTCGGATCTTCTTGGCGAGCTGGAGCATCTCTAACTCTAGGAACCCAAGACTTAGCTTCTTCATCCCATGTATAGCCCATAAGGCGAAGAGTGGTGGAAGAATAAGAATCACTCGGGCTAGAATTGTAGATTTCGTTTCACTTGTAAGAGATATGTCGAAATGAAGAAATAATATGGAGAAGTGAAAACCATAAGGCAAATAAGCATTTTTTGTCTTTTGGGATACACTAATGTGTTGAAGAATAATAATGTAGGAGAGATCTACTTTACGACCTGATAGAATGCAATAAATCAAGACCACATCAAGATAAGAGATGTGATTGCGACTTCCAGAACGAGGTACAATGACATATGATATGATATGATGAATAATGCGGGAAATAAATGTCAATTGACCAAGAGAGGGTTTGAATCTCGCGGAAATAGAGGGATCTCCGCAAATAAGCCTCAGAGCTTCAATTGGATCAAACCCACCAATGGTTGCCCACCAGCGGTTATGATACACTGGAAGCCCTCCACAAGGTAAGTGAAAAATCTTTTTCAAAGTGTGTGAGTTAATATCAAAATGTTCATCATTCACAAAGGAAGTAAATGTACTTGAATTTTTGGGTTTCAAATGTGTATAAAAAGTTTTCACACACATAGGGTACATGCACAATTTTTGTTCCATAAACTAAACCCATCCTTGATGATGAAAAAGTTGACGTATAGGGATGTTATCCCCGTCAAAAAGGTTGAAGGAAAGGTATTTTCCAAAAATCAAGGTTCTAGAAACAAAATCCTCATAAAATTTTTGATAAAAGGAGGTGGAGTCAAATCTACGAATATTGCCTCTATTTTGTAGAGAGGATTCACCCTCTTCTAGAATGCGTTGAGTTTTCTTAGATCTCGGAGGCATGATGATAACCAAAAGAACAACAATAAACTTAAAAAGGATATACCC
>JAUZSS010569945.1:0-13570 GCA_035668195.1 Sarracenia psittacina
CAATCTTAACAATTGATACACATATCTTGCTACATACCTTTATGGAAAATCATACAAATTTTCCGATAAAGATATAGAAACCCTCTTTGGAATGGGTAGGGGAGATGTTATATCTCCTAAAATTTCTTCTTCATCTTGGATTATGGCACAAGATTTCTCTCCTTTAGTCTTTTTGCCTTTAGTCAAGTCTACACCACCCATCAATTTGGCCCTAACTCCATCCTACTCTCAACTCACACTTGAGGAAATGATTTTACATCTTATCATTACTTACAACATTGTGCCTCATAGTGGTTCTCACTCCCGCGTATCATATCTTGATTTTTTTATTTTGTGGTGCATTTATAAGAAGAAGCGTCTTAATCTTCCTTCCTTGATTTGTTAATGGATGCTTTCAAAAGAACGATCCAAACGAAACACTTTCTTATGGAGTTTTTCTCACACCTCTATTTAAGTGTTTTGGTTTCTCTCCATCTCCTTCAAATTTTCTTCCACCCAAAAATTCAGATTTTCTTTCTGCCACCACTCTCAAGATGATGTGTTATATGTTAAAGGATGAGGCATGGATACCCCAAACTCATAGGCAACCCCCTCAAGCTGCTCAAGACAAAGATGAAAATGCAACATATGATTAGGCTGATGCTCCTTCTACTCCACATTCTTCTACCATTTCTTCTAATTCTGCTCTTGTCACACGATCATTTTTTATGAAAATGGTCAAATCTTATTCAAAGAGTTTGATAAGAAGTTTACCACACTTAACTCACATCTCACTCGGATCGAGGATGCCTTAGGCATTCCACCCTATGACTCTTTATCTCCCGATGATGGTGATGACGATGATGATGATGGTGATGATGACAGTGAAGACAACAGTGATGATGACGGTGATGATGAGTCTTCCCTTGGCTCCGCTTCTTTTTTATCATGACAAAAGGGGGAGAAGTATTGCAAAAAAAATATTGATATTGTTATTATGTAGTTGGATGTTTGCTTTTCGTGTAAATATGTTAGATGTTTGATATGCCTATATAGCTTATGGTGTATGTATCTCATGGTTGTTCATCTCATTGGATCTTATTGGATATTGCTGTTTAATCATAAATGACTAAACATAGAAAATGTTTGAAAAAGTTCTATGAGGATATTGTAAGGGGGAGTGTATTTAAGCTTTTTGACATTATTTTGTAATGTGTTGGTCACATGAAAATGGGAGAGTGTTGGCCTAAAAAGCTTCAATAACCTTTTTGATGACAACAAACCTAAGTATCTAATTGTCCATATTGAGTATGATTTCATGAAAGAAAAGTTTAGCACAATCAAAGATACACAAAGGGAGCCATGACGCTTATTACCATGCAGGAACTCTTTGACGACGAGCTTATCAAATTTCGCAAAAAGTTGATATGTCGAAGATTTAAAGGAATTACTTTTGATTTCTTTTAGGACATATCTATATTCACTTGTACTCATTAGATATGCATGTTGAAGTTTATAGGATTCCTAAACAAATTTAAAAATGTTTTCCAAAAGCTAAAATGCTAAAAATCTTTTTGAAAATCTATTTTTATTGACTATAAAAAAACCAGTCGACTAATGTTGTTTCCAGTCGACCGAAATGGTGTGTCCAACAAAATGGGTTTTCAGAACAGTCCAGTCGACTGAACTCTGCATTCAGTCAACCGAACTATACATCCAGTCGACTGAACTCTACATTCAGTCAACCGAATAGACCAAATTTCATATTTTTCAGTACAATGGCTAGTTTGACATTACCATGTTTAGCCCAAGGGCTAGTTTTTGATTGAGGCCTATAAATAGAGCCCTTGATCTCTGGTTTTGCATATCTCAAGAGACTCAATCATTCTCTCTATTGCTTACTCATTGTGCTTCAAATCTCTTGGTGTTTTCAATCAAATTTGTGAGAGAAAATGATCATTAGATATCTCTTTGAGCTTCATTTTCATATTCTTAATTTATGAGGTGAATTAGAGCCTTCATTGTTTGTACTTATTGGCTATCTTTTAGAGATTTCATCATACATCTTTTTCCATTCCATTTTACTTGAGAAAGTGTTTCTCAAAAAGGGTTAATCCGACGTTGAAGGATTTGTATACTTGAGAAAGGGTGATTCTCTAGGAGATGCTACTCTGCCTAGACTAAGGAGTGATAGTGGAAATCCTTTTATTGGTTGGCTTGAGGCAAGGACGTAGGCCGTTGCGCCAAACCATGTAAACATCTTGGTGTTATTTCTCTTACTCTTCATTTTATTCTCTTTACTTATTATTGCATGTCACATTTTCTTTTACACTTGAATATTTGAATTAATTTTTTTAAAAAAAAATCTAATTCACTCCCCCCCCCCCCACATTTTGGGATTACACACTAACTATCACTATATGTCAGTGAGACTGTCCTCCTGCATGGGGTGCCCATATCTATTGTGTCAGACAAGGATCCACGATTCACTTCACGTTTGAGGAGGGGATTATAGATGGCTCTAGGGACTGATCTACTATTTAGTAATATATTGGTAGAGTTCAGAATTGGTTGAGTTTAGCTATAATAACAACTATCAATCCAACATACAGATTGCTCCTTATGAGGCGTTATATGGTCATCCTTACAGATCGCCTATCTGTTACAAAAACGCAGTAGAGTCGGTCCTTTAGGGGCCCAACATTGTGAGGGAGACAACAAAGAAGATCTCGACTATCCGGCTGTAGTTGATTCTGGCATAGAGTCACTAACATAGTTATGGGGATATGAGGTAGAGGCCTCTGCAGTTTAGCATGGGAGATCATGTCTTCTTGTGAGTTTCTCCATATAATGTAATTATGAGGTTCGGTAAGAGCGACAAGCTATCGCCGTGATACTTCTAGTCTTTTTCTATAGAGGTGAGGACAAGGGATATAACTTATCACTTGGCATTGCCACTGTAGTTATCGATAGTTCATGGAATTTTTCATGTTTCAACGCTTTCAAAATATGAACTAGACCCGCCACATGTGCTAGACTGGCCAGATTTGAGGATTGTTGATGATGTTACTTACGGGGAGAGACCCATTTGGATCCTTGACAATAGGGAGTAGGTTTTGCGAGGCATGACCTAAACGTACGTTAAATTGCTATAGCAACACCATTACAAGGACGAGGCGATGTGGGAGTGGGAGTCTTATGTCCGAGATAGATATCCTGATTTGCGCCCATCACGAGGTACGTTGATTTCGTGGACGAAATCTGTTGGGATTGTATAATAAAAGCCTTACTTTCATGTAATTTTTTTTTTTTATCTTTGATCCCTGTTATACTAATGATAAAACAATTGAGATGATTTACATTTACTATTTCATATTTATTATATCTATGATGTGCGAATGCATAATCTGTATAATTTGTCCAGTATTTGACTCGTCGCATGAAGCGGAGAAGATCAGGTCAAAGGTTTTGACAAATATACAAATGGGCTCATAATCGTAATGAACCCAGAAATTCCATTAGAACGACTGTAGCACATCGTTCGAGTAGCAAGTCGTGGCTAGGTCGAATGGCTCCAATTTCAGTCTTCGAATTTGATGTTCGAGCTCGATGTGTTTGTACACTGGGAGTGTATTGAGTAGGATCATTAGGATGATCAATTCTATACTGACTATATTAATTGATCTACATCTTATATTATCATGTATTTCACGTAGTTTTAATCCCGACGTGATTGATCAAATCATGTTCGGATAATGCACAGTACTTTGAGTCATCAATGGCTGAGATTTCGATATTGAGATCAATATGACCGGTGTGTTGGGTACTATCATCATTCGATCGATGGTTGATAAAGAACTGACGGAAACCACGTCTGACTTAGGTTGAGAAGTTCCCCCTCATTTTCTTGGCATATAGGTTTTACTATTCCGAAATCTAGCAAGTGGATCTTTTGATCCGACATATCAAAACGATAAGCGGTGCGGGTGTGAGGAAAAGAGGATTATCGAACTTGGTTCTCAGTAACCTAATTCGATTTTCTAGAATCCATTTCTTAAATGTGCGGAGACTACAGGGCAAATGATAATTGGAAACTCGAGACACAAATCAAGTTAGGGCTGGGACTAATGTTCTTTTCAGTCGACTGAAATGGTGTGTCAAACAAAGTTGGTTTTCAGAACAGTCCATTCCACTGAACTCTATATTCAGTCAACTGAACTCTACATCCTGTCGACTGAACTCTACATTCAGTCAACTGAATAGACCAAATTTCATATTTTTCAGTACAACAGCTAGTTTGACATTACCTTGTTTAGCCCAATGGCTAGTTTATGATTGAGGGCCATAAATAGAGCCCTTGAGCTCTGGTTTTACATATCTCAAGAGACTCAATCATTCTCTCCATTTCTTACTCATTGTGCTACAAATCTCTTGGTGTTTTCAATCAAATTTGTGAGAGAAAAGGATCATTAGATATCTCTTTCATCCACATTTTAATATTCTTAATTTATGAGGTGAATTAGAGCCTTCATTGTTTGTACTTATTGGCTATCTTTTTGAGATTTCATTGTACATCTTTTGCCATTCCATTTTACTTGAGAAGGTGATTCTCAAAAAGGGTCAATCTGACATTGAAGGATTTGTATACTTGAGAAGGGTGATTCTCAAGGAGAGGCTACTCCGCCTAGACTAAGGAGTGATAGTGGAAATCCTCATATCGGTTGGCTTGAGGCAAAGACGTAGGCCGTTGCGCCAAACCTTGTAAAAATCATGGTATTATCTCTCTTACTCTTCATTTTACTTTCTTTACTTATTATTGCACATCACACCTTCTTTTACATTTGAATACTTGAATTATTTTTTTTAAAAAAAAAATCCAATTCATCCCCCTTCTTGGGATTACACAAACTATCATCTATGTCATGTGATCAAACTTGTGAGTATACTTTTTAGATTCTTGTCATCATGAGGAACTGGAAAAGTATAAAAAAAATGAATTGAAAATTGAAAGGAAATAAAACCACTCCAGAAAGAGGGAAAAAACCAGTTACTAAATGAACAAGTTGTTTATCTTAGCAAATACCAAAACTTTAGATGCTAATGCGGAATTGATGTTGCTCAAAAACTTCTCCTTTTTTATCTAGATTAATCGCCTGAATGCTTCTATATGAGCGGTACCCCCGGACATGAACATATGCCAGACATCAACTTCAAAAAGGAGTACAAACTAATTTCTTCCCTTGATATGTACACCGATTATAATTGATAACATCGTTGTCTAGATAATTAATACAACATAAAGTAATAATTTGCAATTGAAAAGGAGAAGGTTCATAATTTAGCAGAATAGTATAACTTTGTATTAGCACAATGAGTGCTTAGTTACATGTATATAATGTTTGCACAAACACTGTTTCACCTATGATAATTGACAAATCCCTTGTACAGAACATTCTCGCCGATGCCATGTTTTCTTTTTTGCCCTTTTTTCCCCCCATTTTGCAAATCATTAAGAAAGACAATAGTCTGGATTGCCTCTTAACCTAGACGCTTCAAATTGACACGATTAATTAGCAGCACTGAATTGTTACTTTGGCAAAATAGCTATCAGTGATATTGATCTACAATACAGCACAAATCTTGAATATCCAACAGCTACGCAGTGGCGTTTAAGACAGCACAATAGTTTGGATGGTAGGATCTTGGAGACACACCAAACAAATTACTTAGGAAAACAAATATAGATTTATGGAAATTGTTACTATTTGTGAACCTCAAAAAGGAGATATTACCGATACTTATTCAATTGGAAGTATTAATCAAATTCAAAAATTATGTTTCCCAATTTTGTAATCCATTTTTTTTCCTAATTAGAATATTCTAGTTGATTGCACAAAGTTGTTTAAAAAAAGCTCTAAGCAGCTGAGCCGCGTGAACCACTTTCCTAAAGTCTGTTTTCATCAATTGAAGGTTATAGAAATGGTATATTGTCAAATAGAAATAAACCAGAAAATAAACAGTAATTCGTGAGGAAAAGCATCAATCATATTTCTGCAAGCTTAGAATAGAAAAGAATACATAAATACCTATTCGGAGATAGAGCTCCACCAGTGATCCCAAACTTGTCAAACTCGGTGTACTCAATGCATGACAATCCGTATGCCCACGTTCCATCAAGATTCTTTTTCTCAACTAAAACATTTATTCCTTCTGTAGCCCCCAAGTTCCGCTTCCACGACGCAAATCCCAGTTTCTGTAAGATTAGTTAAAATGAAGGCATACACTTCAAGAATCCAAGTGGTCTCTCTCATAGAAGCAACAAATCCCATGTTACTGTCAAGATGTGTCAAGAATAGAGAATGTATCCAATATCAATGTCAAATATGCATATAACAAAAAATAATATTTAATCTTCAATCCGATCAAAGGTTAACGGATAAAACTGAAGAACTAGAAAAAGATAAAAGAAAAAAAAAAGAAAAAAACGGATAAACTGGGAGGTGGCAAGCGTCGCCGCCGCCTCCCAAAAAAAAAAAAAAGAAGAAAATCCTAATAGAGAGAGAGAGCTCCGCTTTATTGTAATTGTCGGTATAAGATTCCCATATCCGCTAATTGCCATTTGTTCACCGTTACACAACAAATTTTGCTAATATTTTCTATTTTCTTTCTTTCTTACCCCTCTTTCTTCTCTCTCAACAATCCATCAAATCGAAATGGAAAGAAAATATAAATCGCTTAACAAGCCAAGATTGCATACTCATAAATCACAATCTGTTGCTACTCCTCTAACCTCTCTAAACTGAATCGATAAAGGCTTTGTTTGATACCGTAGAAAAATTTCAGGCTAAATTAATGAAACCCAAAACCGGGACGTCTTCCCCATTTCTTCGTTCATTTGTCAACTAACTAAGATGCAAAGGAAATAAACTCAGAAACTAAAAAGAAAAATGATTCTGAACTCTGGAAGACCAGGACGAAGCGAAACAATACGAAAAATGTACAAATGGATCACGATCCTAAGGATGGATTTCAATCCACTCATCTTTTCCATCTTTAATTCTTTCCAAATTCCCCAGTCCAGAGTTAGGAACTAAAACAATAAAAATCTGATCTGATTCCATCCTAATTTTTTAGTTCCTCAGTATGATGATCATCCCTAGCTTCCAAAATCATTTTTTTTTCTATGTAGAGTCCAAAATCAAATTTTCTAAGATTAAATTCTATTTCTGAAATAAAAATTTTCTCTGGTTTTCAATCTTAGTGTAACACGCAAGAAATATCTGAAATAAGTAAGATAGGTGAGCTCAACTACTTTGGTCTTTAAATTAAACAAACAAAAGAAGGAATATTGATGCATATTTGGCAATACAAAACTTTTGGGGTCATTTTGATTTGCAATGTAATTTCGCCCACGCTTTATGCCACCTCCAACCTTTGTCCAGTGGCGTCGTGCCATCTACGGTGTCCTTCGCTTTAGCTTCTCACGTAGTCTCGCCTGACGCCATCTTCCATTACCATAACCCCCTCTCTCTACAAGAGGAGGCCGATGTTCTGTTATTCAAATGTGCGAGTGAACTATAATGAACATATTTATGTAGCACAAATCTCAATATATCGGGGTGCATTTGGGTGTTGTTTAGTGTAATTTTGGGGGTTGGTTGGCTGGTGGGGTAGAGTTTAGGTGTACATGCAAATTGTGCTGAATGGGGGTGGATGACAGCTCCGGGTTGGAGAGCAATATGGCAGCATACAGTTGGTTGCATTCTTATGTAATTTTACTTTTTGTTTAATTATATTTTAGTTAGTTCATTGTCATTTTTCTTGGATTGACTCTCCGTGAATTGTATCATGCTTGAGCTATAACCAATACTCCCTTGAAGTTGTAAAATTCTAGCTATTCTGGTTTGGGTAATGATAATGAAATGAACTTTTACCGATCAAAAAAATAGAAGGAATATTCATCAATTAGTCTAAGTACACAAAAAACTTGTTGAAAAGGTTTGAGATGTTAAATGCTAAACAAATAAGAACTTGAATATGCCCCTCAATGAAACTAGACAATGATGAAGCTAATAAGAGAGTAGATGAGAAGAGATATTGATGTATGTTTGGCTCTCTGCTTTACTTAACTGGTAGTACACTTGATTTAATTTTATATATATGTGTGTGTGTGTGTGAGAGAGAGAGAGAGAGAGATTTCAAGCAAATCCTAAAGGATCACAAACAATGTCTGTTATGTGCACCATTAGATACCACTAGGGCAGACAAAACCTATGATTGTTTTATCCTAGAGGGATAACGTTTGATTTCTTTAGCTATTATGATGCTGATTTTGTTAGAGGTAAAGTTGATAGGAAAAGGACTAATGAAACTTGCTAATTCCTAGTATAGTCTCTCATATCTTGGTTTAATAACAAACAAAACTCTTTATTTGTGTCAACTGTTGAAGCTAAATGCATGGCTATAGGTAGTTGTTGTGCACATGTCCTTTAGATGAAACAACAACTATTACACTATGGAGTTCATCTATATTACATTTCCATTAAGTGTAATAACACTAGTGTCATAAACATATCCAATAGTCTTATAAAGCACTCTACAACTAAACATATTGAGATAAGACATCACTTTATTAGAGATCATATGCATAAAGGAAACATTTAACTTGAATATCTAAGCATAGACCACCAATTAGCAGACATATTCATTGAATCTTTAGTGAGATTAAGCATTACTACATAAGAAGAGAACTTGGTATGCTATGAGCTCTAGATCGTTTATAACTTATTTTGTGTCAAGTTTTTGTGCTTTAGAATTCAATATGTTTTCTAAAAGGTGCCAACACCCTTCTAGAAAGGGTATACACAAGTGTGGTGCTTTGTCGACAATCGTTAAAAATGAGTCAACACTAAGTCCTAGACAGAAGCTCTAATAAAAGGGGTCTACACATAATGATGTGGAGTCGACACGTGAACAAAACTATATTATCTGGATGCAAGCGTCGACACTAAATATATTTAATGTCGCCACCTATGGTGCTTTTAAGTTCTATGAAAGAAAAGTTCGACACAAGTATAACTTTGTGTCGACACTTCCTTTATATATGATGCCTTCTATAACTAGGTGTCGACACCACTTTCCATAATGTCGACATAAAATACAGTGTTATATAAACAAAGGTTTCCCCTTCTTCAATCTTTGTGGTACTAGTTCTAATATTTTGAAACTAATGCAAAAAAATCATTCACATTCTCTCTATTTATATTCTTTTCAACATTCTGCAAATCAAACCGTAAGTGTTGATAATGCCTCCTAGGTTGATAAGAAAAGGAAGCAAGAGAAAGGGCACTGGAGATCGATCGACCTCACAAGCGAGCAAGAAGAAGAAGACGACAACGATGTTTACTTAAGAGATGATATTTAAAGCCACTCGGAGCTTTTAATTAGTCAACTACCATAAAAAACCACTTCCACCTCCAGTTGCCAACTGAAAAATCCTTTTTGGTAGGTCCAATAACTTTCATTTCTTCAATTTTGCAGTTATGAAGTTTCAACAGTGGTTTGACACCTTAGGGTAGAGAAACCTACTAACATTAGGGATCTTTACTACCCTACGTTAACGAGACATTTCTGTGCTCACCTTAAAATCTAGGACCCCGAACAGATACCCAAATCACTTCTTTGGTAACTAATGTCGAAATAACTTTCGACCACAAGAAAATCAACACCATTTTGAGCCACCCCTGTAGCAATCTTTTTTGTTCCCTGTCACAAAAAGAGGGAAAGAGGGAAAGATTTGAAAATTTCTCTTATCAAGAGGCTATCCATAAAATTTTGGAATTTAAAATGTGGACCTTAAAATTGCTTGAGGCTAGCTCTCTAAGTTCAAAAATGAGACTCTTCCATCACATTGTGAACCACACCTTTTTTTTCCTCAATTTGACAAATTCAGTGATATCACCTACATACATGTTTTCGTCATGTGGTGAATGATTAAAGGAAAACAACTCTGTAATGTCATGATTTATTTTAGTTTCCGTTTTTAATTTAAACACTGTTTAAGAGTTTTTGGAAAACCTAATAAACTGGTTAAATTTTTTGAAAGAATTAAAATTTAATCTTAATTCGGAGGCCCATGATATTAGTTTTATGTTAAAACCTCATGTTTTTTATTCCAGGGTATAGAGTAAAGTTCGGTATTGTTTTAATAGAGACCCATGCCCCGTTGTGAAATTTTCACCAACTTGTGTCCTTATAGGGGAACACTCGAGCAGACCCTTAGACTGCTTGACCATTTGAGCTGAAGGGATAACTTTATATCAGGCTTATGGTGTTTTCTTTCCATTTGAAACTTTTTTCTTTCTCCAAACACTCTCACGGTTAAGGGAAAACCAAGGGTTTGATTGATGGGTCTTCTTGGCTTGGATTTGAAGCGCTTTGGAGGATTCATTCAACATTCGAAGGTTAGATTTTTGTTCATCTCATCTTCCATTACATTCTCACCGGTGGATTTGTGTTCCTTTGGTTTCGATGGTTCTAGGAGCCTTCTTGGGTGGCTTTATTGGTTTTTCATCTTCAAAGAGGTAGGATCTTTGACATTCTTTGACTATTGTAAGTCCTTCTGTTGTATATTTTCACTATTGTATGAAAACGCACCAAAACCTAGTTTTTATCAAACCCTAGCTTTATTTTTTGTTATTAAAGTTTTGATTAGTTGTTTACTTTCAATATTAGACATATTTATCTTATCAATTTCCTATTTGTTTCTTTGATTTCAAAAATCATGTTTTAGGGTTTTTGAATTTGGGCTAAATCATGGATTTTTGGGGAAATTGGGGATTTTTGGAGAAATTGGGGACTTTTGCCTTAAATGATTATATTGGCCTTGATTATATGAAATTGGAATGATTTGGGAAGTTAATTGATGAGAATATGTTATGTTTTGTGTTGAGGGTTTGATAAAAAAAAATTGGGTGTGGTGGGTTTAACAGTTTGTTAGACCTTTATTGTTGTGTGAGAAGGTGTGATACCTTAGCATTTGTGTGTGTGAGAGTAGTAGTGGAGGTTTTGTAGTGGGTATGGTGGATGTTTGATAGTTGAGATGAACCTTTGGTAGGTTGGACTTGGTCAAGTATGATATTATTAGTATTAAGAACCGATTTTGATATTAGGATCAGTAATTTAGGTTTCCCACTTCTCGGTGAAGGTCTGAAAATTTTCAAGAGAATAGAGTGATCCACCCTTCTGTTAATCAACATCAACGAGAACTAATCGTTATGAATAATAGATGGCGCAATATCCATTAGTCCATTCGCTGACTGAGGTGATTGGTATTACGTATATTAGTCTATGGCTTTATATGGCATTAGTTTCTTATAATCTTATTGTGATCAAATGGAGAATGGGTAGGTTCTCGGTCAATTAGGGTTTTGTGAAAACCTTTGTGAGAATGCTGGTGTTGGTATTCGTGTGTGCGTGTAGTGTTGGGAGGTGTTTATGTTTAGGAAAGACATGCCTTGTTGGGTTTAAAATCGGTTATGTGGGCATTGGCTTCTACGGGAAAATGATGGTTTTTCGATAAACTTTCAATATATGTATATATATATATATATGTTGCATAACTATCCTCACATACCATACATTCATTCTTTTATTGTCATATATCCTATAAGCCACGGCTCATGTTATTTTATAAGAACTTTCAAGTTATAGCAGAAACAAAATCATTGAATGACGGACGAGTGACCTCCCCCAATCTCTCGATTGATTTAGGATTTATTTTATTTTTTCTATTATATTCTTTTGCAAAAGCATATAAATGAATGTAACTTAATCTTTATTACATTGTTACAGTACTTTTGTGAAGTTGTATTATAAGTCCATAAGGCCAGAACTCATGGTTTTCTTGTTAGGAAGGATGTTGGGAAGGTTTCGGGTCTGCTTGACTCGATTTTGTTTTATTTGGCTTAAGTTCTTGAAAAGATTTGTTAATATGATCTCTTATAGTTTAGAGAGCTTGGAGGCTTGTTTATGTCTCTTTTCAAGTGGTTATAGCACATTTTCATGTTTGATGTTTTGGGACTAAAATATACGTTTTGAGCCCAACTTCACCAACATTTAGAATTTTTTTTTGGTTTTCGAAGGATGGGGCTCGGATAGGTGATCACTCGAGTGGTCACCCTAATTGCTCGAGCGGTCTCTTTGTAAAGGAGCCAATTTCAAAAAAAAAATGTTTAAAAGTTGAGTTTCGAAAATTAGTTTGGGTATCTTTTTAACACCTTTAAACATGGTTTTTGCCATGTTTTGGTTCCATGAAATAGTGATTTAACCTAAACTTTTATTTTCCATTAAAACTATGGTTTTGGTTAGGATTTCGAGTTGGTATGCAGTTCAGTTAGCTTTCTTGTATATTCTGGATTTAATGGCTGAGGTTAGGCTATTACATATTGGTATGAAAGCATTAGGTACGGATACATTCGAACCATGGAAAGGGTTGTGCCATACCGAGAGGGTTGATTTGTGTGTTGCATTCATGTTTTGGGTATGCTTGTGTGATTGACTTATGTTGTGGATTGATATTTGCTTGCTATGTGATTACTTGGGCATGTAGGTTAGACTTTAAGAATGATGCTTCTTACTTTTAGCGTTCAATTAACTAATTTAGGAATCAAATTAGAAAGGCATTTAGTTGACGTTCATTTTAATAAGAATTGTAAAAGAGTTGCTCGGATTGAGGTGTCACTCCAACTAGTCTCCTCAGTATATGTGATAAGATGTTGGCATGCTTATGTGATAAGATGTTAACATGCTTATATATTTGAGTTGATTCTTGGGAATGACATACCGTACCTTTAGGGTGGGATTGTTGTGGACCTTGCTTGACTTCTCTTCTCCTCTTTTCTTCTTATAGCTTTATAATGATATGGGGAGGACAGGGAAAGGGACGTGATTCAAGCCGTGGTCTAGGCTACATCATTGATGAGGCACATGAAGTCGGGGATGCTAATGGCCCACAAGGGCAAGTGGATGGTGTTAGCGTCTTTCAAGAGATGCTCACCAGAATGAGGGTGCTAGCAAGGTGAAAAGGGGAGGTGTTCAAGCCCCCTAGCCGAGGGTCTCTGTGGTAATGAGCCGTAAAGGAGTGTATATGTGTCCCTACCCATCGATGTAGCCATAAAGGAGTGTATACGGGTCCTCACCTGTAATGTCTGGACCATTTTGTTTAATTTGGTATTATTAACTAAAATGGGTCGGAGAGGAATTATTAAAATTGTTATATGAAATAAAGAGAATGGGGTGAAAATGGCAAAGTGTAAGTACAAGAGGTCTTGTAATAAAAATTTAAAAGAAGAAGAGAAGGGGGTTGATAATTAATTAACCAAAAGAAAGGGGATTAAGAGGAAAAGCCGAGATAATTAGGGGAAAACATGGGGTTAAGTAAAGATTAGAGGGGGGGCGGCTGGCCTGGGTATTTTCCAGACTATTTTCCTCTTTCTTCTTCCCCAATTGCTGAAAATTGGAGAGAGATGTTAGGGTTCTGCGAGAGAAAGAGAAGGGATCGGCTGGAAGAGGTATAAACACCACAAGACAT
>JAUZSS010571028.1:0-10629 GCA_035668195.1 Sarracenia psittacina
AAGCGGATGATTAAAATAAGGCCCTATATATTTTTATAGGCAAAGTAATTTAAAAAAATATTACAAATGTTCTAATAAAATAGATGTTGTGTTTTTGTTTCACAATTCAACTTTATTCAATTTACAACCAAAATAACTCAAATCAAAATAAAAAAAGACAACACCAAAACAAAAAAAGTTAAATTAATAATAACAAAAATGTCGCTTAAAGATTGCCCTTCGTGCATTTTTTGTTACAAAAAATATTTAAAATATAGCAAACAGAAATTTAAAAATAATACTAATAAATATTTGTTTTTCTTATATTTAATATTTGTTATTAAATAATAATAATAATAATAATAATAATAATAATAATAATAATAATAATAATAATAATAATAATAATTGTTGGCCTAGATATGCAACCTAGAGGTAGGTGAATAGATTGTCTAGCAAACTTAACCGATTTTAATCTCTTTTTGACCTTAATTAAAATCTAAGTGCGGAAGCGATATATATCAAACTAAGGTGTGTTTGCAACAAGATAATCAAACACAAAAGCACAAAAATAAAGAGATAAGCAATAATGAAAATCAAACCACAACAACGAGACGTATAGTGGTTTGACCAAGTCCCATCCTACGTCCACTCTCTCAAGCGCACTTGAGTTTCCACTAAGGAGAAGTTATTACGAGTGCACTCCAAACCTGAATACAGAAGATTTACAAGCGATCCTCTGACCTAGAAGATTTGATGCTATCTTCCAACCTATTCTTCAGTTGTGAGTGAAGCGAAACCACCTTCTTCCTTGAGGTGAAGAGAAGCTACCAATTCCAGTTGAAGAGAAGTTGTTGTTGAGGAAAGTAGCAATCCGGCTCTTGTAAAGTTGTAGTGACAACGGCTTTGCTCTCCTTGGTGAGGTGATCAATTACAATATCAAAGCTCACTATAAATTTCTCTCTTTCTCTCTAAAAGATTTACAATCAATATACAATGAATGAGAGAAAAGAAGAATACAAGTTGTTGGTGAGAAACCAATCAACAAAAAGCTCAAAAGATAGGAAATAGAGATTGAGCACTAAAATAGGGGATTCGGTTGTTGTGAGGAGTAAATGATATATCTCAATTGCCCTTGTGTTTCACTAACCTCAATAATGGAGCATAAATGTCCCTTAAATAGTCCATCAATGATTTAGGAACGTTGGAGCCAAAATATAACCGTTGTGCTTGAAAAACTAGCCATTAAAAATGAGATCTGGAATCTAGTCACATAAAGGGGTCGACCCAAAATGAAAGGGGACGACCTAAATAAGGTCTTCCACTTATGGGACGCCACATATTGAAAAGGGGACGGCCTAGATTTTTGTACTACACTTTTTATTCAACTTCAAATGATTATATCTTCTTCATCCGGAATCCAAATGGGATCAATTTTATATCCAAATTGAAGCACCGGAAATATTCTGTCCAATGGTTCAAACCTCAATAAAAAATTCCTTCTATACAAAAAGTTATGCCCAAATTACAGAAGGTATATCAGAAAACTTCATACTGAAAAATGATTTCTGAAGATTTTCTTCTTCGGGGACGACCCAGATTGAAAAGAAGATGACCCAAATGGTGTCTGAAACTTTTGGGACGACCCAAAATGAAAGGAGATGACCCAAATTGAGGATCCAGAGAGTTTGCAACTCAGGGATGAAAAGGGACGACCCAAGCTCTTTTGTGCTTCGAAAACTTCATTGGGGACAACCCAAATTACATGGGGGACGACCCAAAAACTTGAGGGACGACCCAAACTGATTTTCATCTTCAAAAACAAGATTTTTCATCATTGGGGACGACCCGAAATACAAGGGGGACGACCCAAACTCCTTGGCCCTTTGAATTTTCTACTGAAGTTTTATTCAAATTTCAAACCATTATAACTCCTTCATATGAACTCCAAATAGGGAAATCTTATATAAAAATTGAAGCCTTGGAAGTCCTCTTTCCAATGAATCAAGTCCCACTTCGAAACTCTGTGTAGAGAAAGTTATGGTCAAAAAACTAAAGATATGTCAGTTCAAACTTTGAATATCCTTTGGGCTATCATCACTCCATTGATCTTTTAAAGTTCTTAGACTTAAGATATTATCTCCCCATAGGCTAACAAACTCCAAAGGAGTTCTTCTTCAACCTCCATTGATACTTGGGCTCCTCTTTTTCTTCTAGATTTACTCCAAGTTCTCCAAACTTCAAATTCCTTTAACTTTGAGAACATTTCTCTTCAAGCTTCAAAATCTTCTAATTCCTTGGGAGTTCTTGATCATGAGTCTTGAACTTAATCTTTGATCTCTTCTTGGGCTAGACAATCTCTAATATCCCCAAACTTCAATCTCCATAGGCTTGGACTTATTCAAGCTACTTCTAGGATTAGTTTGGTGAGAAATCTCTAAAGATAATTTTTCCTTTTTGCTTGGAGTTCCAATCTTCTTGAATCTTCAAGGCTTTACTTGACTTTTTGCTATGAATTTGCTTGATAAATACCTGAAAATACTTTCTCATATACAAGAAAATATTAGCAAAAACAAATCAATGTGTTGTTATAATCAAAACCAAAATGAGGTTGATTGAAAAAGACTTTAGGCTAACAATCCATATTTCTTCTCTTTCTTCCTTTCTTACTGATCCTTTCTCCTCTTCTTCTTCTTTTGCGAAGAGATGACACAACTAATTGAAGGAGGCCCATTCCTTTGCTGTGGCCTTGATCCACATAGAATACCACCTGGGCGTCGGGCCCATTCTTCCTTGATATCGACTCAAACAGCTTGTCCGTTTTGTTCAATCCAGCTCCAGTCCAAATATGTATGTTTTCTTGGATGATGTCTTCTTCTTCATGTCGATGAGCCACTTCAAGTAACAAGTATGTTTTGAGGTTGCTTGCACTTCTTGATCAACATATCCAAGGATGTGAGCTTTACCCGCTGCTGGGGCACCACAAGTAACAAACCAATTTTGAGCTTGTTTATACTTCTTGATCAACATATCAAGAGGTGAGATCTTTGCTACTCCGAGGTGTCGCTGCTCCTTTTTCTTCATAACTTTCAATCTCAACTTTCAAGAGGGTCCACAACCTTTTGCTGTCTTGCCTAGCTTGAGATTGAGTATCGATCTATTCTTTGACATTTTCTTGAGCTTCCTTGCTTAATATGAGAAGTCGATCCATTTGATATCTTGACTGAACCATTTTTTTTTATTGCCTTAAAACATGTCAGATTGTTCAAATCCTGTCTTCTCTTGACTACCCAGTCCTTGTCTTCTCTCCTTGACATTTGCTGAGATTTAAGGTAGATGTACCCAAAAAATACTAACACTTATATAAACAAGTCATTAGTGCAATCATGATCAAAACACTATGTTTATACATAAAACATATGATGCACATATACAAATATGATTAAAAGATAAGGCTAACAATTTCCTTAAATGCCAATGCACAAGATTGTTAATGTCAAGGCCCTTGATTAATCATGGTGGTTTTGTAGGATTAACAATTAAATAAATAAATTTATTTGATTGTTATATCTATCAAAACCAAATTTAATAAAAAAGATGATACTAGATTATCAAAAAGATTAACATCCCAAAAGATCAAATCAATTTGGTTGTTATAAGTCAAAACTAAATAAAAGCTTGATTGAAAAACCTTTATTCTAACATGGACTATTAATTAATTTAGAGAAATAAGAATTTTCTAACAATCAAATATCTTGTGGAATATAATAGCTGCACAACGAATCCATTTACAAAAGGCTAAAATAAAATAATAAAATTAATCTACTCATAAATTACCAAACTCGGGCTTCATCTGTACTAGGGTAGAAAAGGACCTAAGCCATGCATGGTCAGGGTAGAAACCATCTTCGAGTTGTTGTCAACTAGTATTGCCAACTCCTCGTCGAGACTCGAACCTTCCAATACTGGCTCAGAGGGGTCAGAATTGTAATTAGAGAGAAGTATAAGGGTTTTCATCCGAGGACAGCGATGTCGGATATGAAGGGGGTCGGGTTCTATATATAGATTTGTAGATTTTGAAGTCCTTCTTGGATTAGGACCTGATGGTTGTGCCTCCAGACGGGAATGGTTGAATGCATCCTGAAGGAAGTGGTCGTTCGTCGCGACGATGATGGGTGATAGCGTCCGGATGGAAGATGATGTGCGCCCGGACGGAGCTTGTCTTGGTCATTTGATATTTTTCTTCATTTTTGGTCTTGTGTTGTTTCTTTGCTTGTTTTTTTGCTATTTTCGTGTAGTTTTACATTTTGTCTCCAAAACCTGTCTAAATAAAAAAATACTACAAAAACACAATATTAAATAACATCTCGGGGCTAACCTAGTGTAAATAACGAGACTAAATCGTCACTTTGAGTGCCGATCACACCCCCAACTTACACTTTGCTAGTCATCGAGCAAAGATAAAAATAAAGAATAACATTAACATCAGCGATTACTAACAGACTAATCCCAACAAGTTTTCACATGTATCTTGAAAATTTTAAAGATAAAATTGTAAATGTTCATACCCTTAACTTTTAAACAGAACCATCTTTAAATTGTAAAATTTTCACGATAAGTTTTTCAACCCTACACCTAGTGTGTGTGTGTGTGTGTGAATCCTAATTAATTATTAACATTCATACTTTTGAATCAATCAAGCTTGAATATCTAAAGCAACCAGATCTCGACTTCAAGATCTCACTAGTTGTTTACTCGGAATAAATCTCTCAGAAACAGACCATAATGTATATCTCTAGAGGTATGCGATATAGGTGATAAATATCAAAGTAAATTTTTACACATACCTTGGACACTAAAGAACGCTGATTCAAAGAATTGACTTAGAATCTCGTAGTCAGAATACTGATTATTGGGAACAATTTTAGTTAGCTTCTTCAAATCACATTATCTTTTGGGATCAACTAAAACATCATATTTTGTTGAAATATTAGGTAGGAAGATTTTTATAAGCTCGGGTAAAGTATATAGCACTATCTGATTAAAAGGTAACCAGAAAGATATCGAGTGCTGAGCATGTCGTGTTAGGACAGTATACTTAAAAGTCATGTTTTTATGTATTTTATTATCATTGATCCCTAATTAATTAATGAGAAACACTTGAGAGGTATTTGCATTTACTGTTTCATATCTATTGTGTGTATGATGTGTGAATGCATAGTCCGTATATTTTGTCCAGTATTTGACTCGGTGCATGAAGCACGGAAGATCAAGTCAAAGGTTCTGACAAATATACAAGTGGGCTCATAATCGTAATGCACCCGGACAATCCATTGGTACGATTATAGCACATCGTTATAGTAGTCAGTCTTGGCTAGGTCAAACGACTCGAATTTCGGTCTGGGAATTTTATGTTCGATCTCGATGTGTTAGTACACCGAGAGTGTATTAAGCAGGATCATTAGGATGATCGATTCTATACTAACTATATGAATTGATCTACATCCTATATTATCATGTATTATACGTACTCTTAATCCTGATGTGACTGATCGAATCATGTTCAGATAATGCACAGTGCTTTGAGTCACCAATGACTGAGATTTCAGTATTGAGATCAATATAACTGGTGGGTTGGGTACTGTCGTTATTTGATCGATGGTTGATATTCAACTGACAGAAACCACATTCGACTTAGGTTGAGGTGTTCCCCGTCGTTTGCTTTTCTTATAAGTTTAACTATGTCAAATTTGTACAATAGACTGTTTGATCCGGCATACTCAATAAGTGAAGCGGCACGATTGCGAGGAAAAGAGTATTATTGAACTGGGTTATCAGTAACATAATTCGATTATCGGAAATCCATATCTTAAATATGGGGAGACTACAGTGCAAATGATAATTGGAAACCCGAGACATAAATCGATTTAGGGCCAAGAGTTCAGTCAGGACCTTTATTGGAATAAGTCCTGATTCATGCGAGAATGGATCTAACTCGAGGGTTGAGTTAGGGATATCCGATTTTCTCATACGGTTAGCCCGAGTCCTATATTTCCTCGTGATCCCTCACCTAGCCCGTTTATACGCACGGTTTATTTATGGTTTGTTTCAGTGATTATTTAATTTAATTCGATTGTCGAATTTTCACCAAGACGATCAGGGGATTAAATTAAATGTTGAGGGGCATTTTTTGTATTTGGCACACCTAGGGATATTCCCATGGGTGGCCGGCCCTATCTTTTAAGAGAGAGAATTAATTTTGTAAATATATATTATATATCATGCTAGTTTGGTAGGATATATAGATATATATCTTTAGAAAATTAATGGTATATGTATATATTTTATATATACATGGGAGAATATATTCATTACCAATTTAGGATGATTTTTTGTCACTCTCTCTCCCATATGGCCTGTCATGCTAAGGGATGGGATCCCTTGGTTTTTGGTAATGATATATGTATTACATATTTTTAGGAAAAGAGATATATACATATCCCTTTTTATTATGTGTAATATGTATACATCAAAAAAAGAGAAAAAGCAACCCTAATCTCTACATATTTTCGCCACCCCTCTCCTCTCTCATTGGTGTTTCTTCTACAACTTTTGGAGATGATTTGAAGTGTGTTTTGAGGCTAACAAAGGACTTGATTCGGTTCGGTGCCCACACACTGGAATCAAGACGTGCGCCGGGTCATACGCGAGAAGGTCACTAGGTGGTCTCGCATCACAACGTGAGGTATATTTCGATCTTGACTCGATATCATCCTTTTAGGTTTTTCATGAAAAATGAGACGAGGCATTTTTACGGTAACTATTGGTCTAGATAGGCAACCTAGAAGAGGGATGAATAGGTTGTTTGGAAACTAGAACGCCTAATAGTCTCTTTTTCACAAACAAAAACTAGCACATAGAAATAAACAAATATGCAGCGGAATATAAACAATAAAGGAAAGAAAGTAAGGAGGATAAGGAAAAGAGACAAGCAAACCACAAGACAATGGTTTATAGTGGTTCGGCCAAATTTCGGCCTTCGTCCACTCTCTCAAGATCACACTTGAGCTTTCCACTCTGGGGAAATTCTTACGGATGCACTCCAAACCGGTACAGGCGATTTGTAGGCTCTCTTACAACCTAGAAGTTTTACATGTGCACCTCCAAATCTAGAAGCTTTACAGGATCACTTCCAGACCGTCACAAGAATGATAGCGGGCTCACTTCCTCAAAGCCGGATGAAGATGATTATGGGCTCAAGTCTTCAAAGCCGGAGTGAACTTCAAAAGAAGCTTTGAAAAATAGCACTTTATTTTTCTTGACGGGTAGTGATCTCCTTAATGAGAAGTTTTACAATTGAAAAACTCACTACAAATAATCTCTCTCTCTCTCTCTCTCTCTCAAATAAGTTTACAATAAGATGAGAAATAAGGAGAATAGTACACTGGTATAGAAGACTAGAAATAAAAAACTCAAAGTATAGAAGTTAGGTTCTGAGTAAAATAGGGAATCGAGAGTAAATGTGAGTGAATGATAGTTATAATTCTATTCAGTGTATTCACCAATCTTTCAACCTTCAAACATTACTCCTTAAATAGCCCCCTTCAATTTCCGAACGTTGGAGAAGATTTGGAAGCCGTTGTAGCATTTAATGCACCAAAAACTAGCCATTGAAGAGCTTCAGCGAACTGAGATTTCACATAGGGGACGTCCCAAATAGAGAGGGGGACGTCCCTTGAAAATTCTGCTTAACTTTTCTATCCATCTTTAAATGATCATAAATTCTTCATATTAAATCCAAATAGGAAAAAATTTATATCAAAATTGAAGCCCTGAAAGTTATCTTTCCAATGGATCTGGCCTTACTTCAAGATTCCTTCCGTAGTAGAAGTTATGATCAAAATACTGAGGGTATGTCAACTTCCATTTCTTCTCAAGATTTTCTTCAAACTCCATGGAATATTCACTTGATCTTTTGACCTTATTGGACTTAAACTTTGATCTCCCGTTGGCTAAAATACTCCAAAAGACTTCAACTCCAATCTTCATTGATCTTAAAAGTCTTTCCTATAATTTTTCTTTAGGATGCAAGCTCTCATGATTTTCATAATCTTCTCTTGACTTTTTGCTTTTTTTGAGTTTGAATAGATCTGATTAAGCCTGTAAATACTTTTTCAAGCACAAGTAAATATTAGCAACAATAAATTATTGTGTTGTTATTGTCAATACCAAAAGCAAGGCTTGATTGAAAAACCTTTAGGCTAAGAAAGAAGACACATAGTTCCAGTTTCCTGACGAACATTTGACAAAAACAAATATGGAAAAATAGACATTGTTTTTGACGATGCCTTTAACCAGTATGGCTTTGGAGTTGGAGTTTTGTGTATCACCCCTGACAAGTCTCATGTTTTGCTTGCTCTAAAGTCGAATATTGAGGTCACCAACAATCAAGCCGAGTATAAAGCATGTCTGGCTAGATTAGAACAAACTCTAGAACTAGGGGCAAAAAACCTAGAAGTCATTGAAAATTAAGCCTTGGTAGTTTCTTAAGCTAAAGAAGAATGAAAGGCATGGGACAACTCTAAAACTAGGGGCAAAAAACCTAGAAGTCATTGAAAATTCAACCTTGGTAGTTTCTTAAGCTAAAGAAGAATGAAAGGTTTGTGACAAAACTTTGATTTTGTATCATCAGAAGTTGTAAAAGAGGATTCCATATTTTGACACAATAATCTTTGTTCATGTGACAAGGCTACATGACAAGTTCCCTTGATGCACTGGCAACTCTGATCTCCATGATCGACATACATGCGGGAACCAGGATGAGACCCTTGGTCATTAAGCAGAAAAGAAAACCTGCCTATGAGATAGTAGGGACAATCGAAGAAAGTTCAGATGACCTACCATGGTACTATGAATTTCAAATTTTCGTAGAGAAAGGAGAGTATCCTAAGTTCGCCAGCAAAAAGGACAAGAGGGTGATTAGATGATTATCCGCCCAGTTTGTAATATTTGGAGCGAAGTTGTACAAGAAAGGGTTCTTTGGAGTGAACAAGCTGTGTGTCGGTAGAGAAGAAGGTAAAGAACTGATGAACAAGGTACACGTCGGTGTTTGTGGACCCCATATGAGTGGAAATATGCTAGCCAAGAAGATTCTATGACAAAGATACTTTTTGATGACTATGTAAACAAATTGCATCCAATTCATGCAGAGTTTTCACAAGTGTCAGATTCACACGAACCTCATACATGTCCCTCCGCCACAATTGTACAACTTGACGTCATTTCAGTCACTCTCAGTCTGGGGCATTGACTTGATAAGAAATATAACTCCAAGAGTTTCAAATGGGCACAATTTCATTTTGGTGGCCATTGATTACTTCACTAAGTGGGAAGAAGTCACCTCCTATTCAATCCTGTAGGCATCTATTGTCTCGAAATTTATTAAGCAGAACATCATTTGTTAATACGGGGTACCACACAAGATCATCTCCGACAATGGTTATCACTTTTAGGGTGAAGACTAGGATGTGTTCAAAGAATCTTGGATAGAGGCACACAAGTCATCTCTATATTGACCACAGACCAATGGAGCAGTTGAAGCAGCCAATAAGAACATCAAGAAAATCTTGCAAAAGATGATTCGTTCACATAAGGATTGGCCAGAATAACTACTGTTTGCTCTATGGGGCTATCAGACTTCAATTCAAACCTCAATTGGGGCAACTCTTTATTCCCTAGTATACGGGATGGAGGTGGTTCTCCCTATCAAGTTGGAAATCCATTCTTTAAGAATCATGGTTGAAAGTAATATCCCCAAAGAAGAATGGAAGAAAAATCGCTTAGAGGAGCTATTATTATTTGATAAGAGAAAATTGCAAGCTCTGCATGTACATGGATATCAAAGGAGGATAGCCCATGCTTTTAACAAGAAATTCAAGACTCCAGATCCGAGAGAATGAGATTTGGTTTTGAAAGAAATCCGAGCTCCTATTTTCGATCCTAGAGGAAAACTCAAGCTTAACTAGGCCGAACCTTATCTAATCAAAACTATAATGATTGGCTCTATGGTTATCCTTATGGACTTGGATGGTAATATCTTTACCACCCTAACTAACTTGAACCAACTCAAGAAATATTATCCTTAAAAAAATTATGATGGAATGATAAGCATACAAAGTCGAAAACCCGAAAGGGCGACTTCGGTAAAATTGGGGCACTGCAACATCAGAGCGTTAATACACGAGTGTTGAACCCAAACCTAAACTACATTTTGGCATGATTCCATTTCTTAGGATACGTAGGCAATTTCTTGAAAATAAGTCCGGCCACTTTTCTCTTTTAAGCCCCTTTAATCCAACTAATGTCCATAAAAAATTCATTTTCGAAGTTCTATGATAAAATTCTTTCATATTGCAAAAATAATAAATAAAGATGATGCATGAAATGGACTTTTTCAAATAAAATGTGAAATTTCATTGCTATACTTTATTATAAAGAATTTGGTTCAAAATTGAAAGGCATACAAGTCTCAAACTTTAACTATAAAAAGGAAGGAATGGCAAAATTCTTGGACTTAGTAGAATCCTCACATTTCCGATCTTCTTACCTACCTACTCTTCTTCCCACTCTTCCTCTCCATCCACTGCCTGA
>JAUZSS010572114.1:5000-20830 GCA_035668195.1 Sarracenia psittacina
TGGCACATAGCCTCGGTCACTTATGCTTGGGAGTTGAGCTTTGGGCTTCCTTTGAATAAAAAGTCTTCGTATATACAGTAAGGGTGAGGGTGAAACGACTTGATGAGCGAAGTAGGCTTTCAGACCTTGACTAAACATCTGCTGCTGTTGTTGACCTGTTGATTGCGCTAGACTCTTGGCGTTAAGTCGAGTAAGGTCGGATTAGGGAAGCGGCATTAGGGCCAAGGACTAGTAGCGGGAACCGGACACTCGATCTTAAGCCCCGCAGGGCCCGTGTTACCCTCCTCGTCGACTCTCCAACGGCTGTATGCTGTCTTTGACTGAGAGACTCTCGTCTCACCTCCTGTAGAGACCTCCTTCAACTTCCCAGGATTGTTCTTTCGCTTCTTCTGCACGACTTCCCTTTCAGGACTCTCTGAGATCTTTTGAAGTATTTGTTTGAAAAGCCTGCGTAGTATGAAGTAGCCGATTCTTGCTGCCTTTTTTCTCCTTCGTACTCTCTTCTGTCCGTTTGAACTCTTTTTAGCTGCTGGAGCAGGAGCTTCCGCAGGAGAACGGAATAGAAAGATTCCAACCGTATCTTATACCGCTAGTTCCTTTGCGGACTTGACTCGAATGGAATCTCAACCACACCTGCTTGCGAGGGGGCACTCACTTCTGCGAAAAGGCCCGGACTCCTTAAAAAGAAGGGCTTACTCCACTATGATACTAGCAGATTGCTCATCAAGAAGAGAGCGAAGCCATAACTTTATATTTCCAATGCGAGCCATGGCACGATACTCTACTTCGGCACTAGAGCGGGCAACAACATTTTCTTTTTTACTGCACCAAGTGAGAAGATTGTTACCAACAAAGGTAGAATATCGAGAAGTGGATCCGGCTTGAAGGGTTATACTTCTCCAAAGGGGGATTCCGCGTCAACTGAAACATATATTACTAAAGAGATCGAGATTCCTCAGATCAATATTCCGGCTGGAGGGGAACTCAATTCTACTCCGGACTGCTCCTCTCCTTATCCAGTCATCTTAACTAGGTCGTCCTACTCGGCCTACCAATCAAAGAAGTCGGTCTACTCGGACTCCCTGGCGGCCTCATCAGCCTCCCACTACCAAAGAGCTACGATACACCACCAACGCATTTCGGAGTCGCTACCCTCCCATTCCGAAGGAACTACAACCTCAGGAAGTACCTTTTCTCCTTACAAGAATGTAACCCTCGTCCTCAATAACTCCAAAGAGTACAGTCATCACTAGAAGACAGAATTGAGATCTCAAATCTCACAAAATCGATTGACATCGAAAATGTAAATTCTTTCTTTCTTTTCACTAAACTGCTAAATTGATATTCGCGAACCGACCTTTTATGGTGGGGAGATTCAATATCTTCAAATATCTTTTTCAACATTAGGAGATAGAGGCGCTGCGCTGTCTAAAAGAAGAAATGCCATAACATAATAAATAACCAACCGAATGAATGGGAAATGTTTTGGATTGAACCTTTTCTTTCCTTGTTCAAGAATTTCCGTTGGGAAGTCGGCTAGCGCTAACCCAAGGGTATAAGTCCGACGAAAAACAACCCACTTCTCAAAGTCAGACCGAGCAGGTTGAGCAACAGAATGGAGCTAGGTGCTTTTCCTCGGCTAGTGCCTAGTCAAAGACTCAACTGCTTATGCAATTGGTGCTACTTTAATAATAATATCCTACAACTTCATCGGAATCAGAATCTTCCTCTGGGCTCGCCCACTCATCTGGGGTATCCAGGTCTGGCCTGGCTGATGACAGATCTCCTTTTATGACCATCTTTCTTAAGCCAAAAGAGGAGCTATCAGCTATCATAGTGCTCTCGAACCAGGTTTGTAGAGAAAGCTGGCGTCGGTTAGTGAGTAGGCTTATTAGGATTATTAGTCTTCCAAAAGAAGATGGAGTATTCTGAATCTTAGAAGCTGCTTTACCATACCTTCCGGTGGTATTCTCAAACTAAAAGTCCGACGCTACAGTTACAACCGTACTTGAAACCGGATTGTCCTTCGATAACTAGAAGCCGACACATCCGTACTACTTTCTCTTTCTGTCCAAATACTTATTTCAGTTTGCGCTTCGGGGGCTATAACAAGGGTTGATGGTATTTCAACTCCATTTTGCGCTTCTCGGCGAAGTCGATTCTATGCCATTCAAATGGGAATCTTTTCTTTATTCTATTATACCCGTTTTGACAACAGACCCTTGGGTATTCCTTTGCTTTATAGCATTATTTGGTTCCTTTTTGTCCGTCTTTGTAAAGATCATTACCTTACCTTACGAGCTCAGGCCTAGCCGGAAGGACAATCAGGTCCTTTCCCTTTTTTGTTACTTCTTCAAAAGATTGAGCAAGACCCTAACCTAAGTAGGAGATGAATCTTCGCGTTATCTAGGAACGAAATATGGCCAGAAAGATGAATTATCTTCTTCGGAACGAAAGACGGAAGACCGAACGAAAAGCCTCCCGACGGAGATTCATCTTATTCTTATTTTAGAACGAGAAAACCAAGGAGGCGCGCTATTCTCAGCCTTACAGACGAGACGAGGATATGAATCTTATTCTTCACGTTTGCCGAGGAAGGAGAAAGCAGCCTTACTTTAGAGTAAGAAAGAGTAAGAAAACCCAGGCAGACGAGGTATTCTCAAACTAGGAGCCTAGCCTGGCGGACGAGTTGGTTAGAAGCCTGACTGACAAGTTGGCTTATTTGGACCACATCGCGGAAAGAAAGGGATTGTCCTTATTCAATAGATGAAGCTCTAGACACTTTTTCTGTTTCTGTGGAACATTTTCCTTTCTGGCACCTGGACCGGGTCGCGGGGTACCCGGGTGAGAGAGTCTTACGTTTGGGATCAAGATGCCGCCACCGCGCAATAGCAAGGAGCTACGGACTTTCTCATCATTAAGCGGTAAACCCCTTAAAGTGGGGAAGGAGAACCCAGGCTAATTCCACTGGCTTTCGCTCTGGAGCTGAATCATTTCCTTACATCTTACATCTCGACTAGTTTCTTCTGTCTTGGTGACCAAGTGTTTAGGTTTTTTCTATTGCGCCTTACTATGCTATGTGTGCCCGAAGAAATTGACAAAAAGACTGAAACTGATACGTCGTCACGAAAGATCAAAAGAAGGTGCCGATGTTCAGGTTATGCAGCGTCAGCGTAAGTCTATGCTATGCATGTGGCTCGGTTTCTCTCTGGCTTGCCTTCGTCTTATGATCCTATTCTTGATCCTCTATTTTGTCCTAAGGGTCATGTGGAACCCGAAGCTATAGGTCGCATTATGATTTGAAGTCAAGGGCTCCGAGACTTCGCATAGTGAGGAAATGGTAGCGTGCAGGCAGAAAGCCAGATATAGTAAGAGGCGCACTCCTGGGGGCAGGAATAGGAAAGGTTTCGAAATCCTATGAAAGCCTATAGGGCAGGGGAATCAGAAAGGTTTCTCGCTCAATCCGATCTTTATTCAGTGCCAAGACCTTTATAAGATAAGCAATTAGTCAAATTCGATACATTCGATATCCTTCTTAAGCTTCAGAACGAAGATGGTGGGCTCACGTGGGTAGCTCCCGTCTCCTGTAGCCGCCTTGTTCTCTGTTAGTTCATAAAGTGTCTGACACAGACGCAAAGTCATGACAACCAGACTAGACTAATAACGTTACAAGCAGCGCAAGGGAACAAGCAACGGAGTGAGCGCGTTAGCGAAAGCCGTATAGCGTTAGCGCATCCGTTTTCTTGCTTAGGTTGATCAGTCAATACATGAAATGTTTGAATAGGAGAGGTTCTGATCTTCTTAAGACTTTGAAGTAGGCGTCGTGCCATCTGGTTTCGACTCCTTTCCTTTTTATATACATCTTCACCCGCTTGTCTGCCCGACTCAACAATCGAAGTAGATCTCGTCCTCGACCTCTTAAGTGGCTTACGCTTCAGCTCCAGTTCAGGCACCTTTCAGGCACTTTTACCATTCTGAAGATCCCACGAGACATCGGTAGCTAACGCTCACTTGATGGGCGAGAACGCTCCCTTCCTTAACTGCACATTAATGCTATTCCACATAGGACAACAGGAGCTAAACCTACCAATTTTACAGCGAGAAGTTTACCAGAAAGAGTAAGAGCTCGATGAACTCTCTTTCCTACTGTTAGCGAGGAGTTTTCTCTTACCTCTATCACTCACGGACTGGAAACAGAGATACGATTCTCAAATCCAACTACAAGCGAGAAGCGGTCGCTCTGAAGGAGCTCCCTAAAAAGACTATCATGGAAACGGGGATTAACGCCTTCTGTTTTCTTTCTGTTCGTTGCTAGCGGAGGGAACCCCAGATCCTGCTGAGGCAGAGGAAGAGGAATAGATCTCCGGCGAGCTTCCTCGATAAAGAAAGGAAAGCTGTTAGACCTCTCTTCTGCTCACCACCTTTGGTTTACTTGAAACATTGGTGATAAGTAGAAGGGACGGCATAATTATCATGCATTCAAGGCCGCCCAAGTAGAACATTGTTTGATGTTTCCGCATCAATGACATACATAAAGGGGTCTCCCCCAATTCTTCCATCTTTCATTCAAGTCGTACAATGCCCAGAGACCTCTGCCTACTTTGGTTAAATCCTTGGATCAGTATATTGCTTGGGGCCAATCGATGAATAGCAATCCCGAGACGTTTTAGCATTCTCAAAGGTAGGAGATTCACAGCCGATCCCCCATCTATCATGATTCTTGTTATCTCCAATCCATTAAGGTATCCTGAAATGAACAAAGGCCTGTTATGCTTAATGAGTCCTGGTTGCAAGTAATCGTCCGTAAACTTGATCAAAGCCAAACACTCGGCATAAGTTGGTTCACTACTTCTCATCTCAACTTGGTTAACTTCATTAGAAAACTCCTCTGGGTTCGTTAATGCGTATACTAGGGACATCCTTAGTTCTGCAGACATCTTCAATGCATCGTATACGCTGAGGAGTGCAGGAAGATTTTTGAGGTGAGCTAATATGTCATAGCGAACATGTTGTCCATTAGCCGCTAATGTTTGACCAGCAAGCGTATGAAAAAGCAAGGAAGGAGAGTGTCACATGCCAACTGGTAGTACGCCAAAGCGGATCTGTCATTAACTAAATGGCTCAGTAAAGTAGGTACTAAATTGGTAGCTTCGTTTTTGCTGATTCGTGGGGGGTCGTGTCGTGGAAGATTTGGGTTCGAGTCCCAAGCCCCCCTCTTTTCTTTTTTCCGGTATGCCGCTCCGCGAGCAGAGCGAATGAACATAAGTCCAACCTAATCGAATGAATATCCTTCGCCCGTTATCTCCTCATCTTCCTATTTATAAGCCACAGCTCACTTCGATGTTTCCCATATCTTTCTGTATTCTTTTCTTAGCGACTGTAATAGTTCTAGGGGTTTCTTTTTGTCTTTTTGGTGGGTTTGATTGTAATCTTCTTTTTCTAAAGCTACAATCCCTGATCCTAGGGAAAGGACTCTCCTTTTTATTAAAAAGAGTCGGGTGGGAAGTAGGGCTCTTTTTGCCCATAATGTTAGCTCTTGTTGATGGCGAAAGCGCACCCATTGTAGGGAACATGATGGCGTCGTCAGGAGCTTCCGGCGCATCCAGCTCTGGGAATTGGCGTCAATATCTAAACTTATCATCAGAGAACGAAGGAGATTCCGCCCCCGAACCATCCACCGACCGAACCCCGGGGCACCTGCCGCAAGGAGGGGGGGCAGGGGCCGCTCCGGCGGAACAACCCGTCGTACCAGAACAGCCGGTGGACGTTCTTTTTCCCTTTCGTTCAAAGATAAGGACAAACCTTGGGATCTTTCTATCTATGGGGAGTTCGAGAAGTGTATATAAGCCATTATACAAAAATGCCCAAGCTCTTCTTGATCTTGATTCTGCCCCGGCGGAAAAGCTCCGGGAGCTTGATTTGAAGATAAAGGAGCTTAGTCTACGGCATGGGCTACCGCTAGGACCAAAAGATAGGTTGAATCTTCTTCTATACGAACTAGGCATAGACAGCGATTAAAGGTCTTTGGATGACAGAAGTTCGAAAGGTCCGTTGCTATTGGAAGTGTCTCTATCAGGAACAGAAAGGGCTAGGCAGCTCTTGGTACAAGTCGGAAGCAAGCACCCTTCACTATTTCGGATAGTATTTATGGTTCTACCTTTTACTTAGCAACTGGCTTTCAAGGAATGGAATAATAATCGAAACTGGAGGAGCTTGCCAGGATGGCTTGGTAAGCAAGCAACCACTTATGTAGGCGCCAACTCTCAGTTCTTTCTCTTCTTTCTTTTTGATTATCACGATCTACTAAAAGGAAAGTAGCTTGATATTGGTTCAAATCCAATTCGTGAGAAGAGTCCAATCCCGAGCAGAGTTCATACGTGAAGTTTCATTGTTGAATGAGGGTGAGTTCACGGGCTTCTTTGATCGGGAAATGCACGCACTTCTTTTGTTGTCGTTAAGGTCCCTTCCCCCTGAGTTCAAGATGTCCCTTTCTCTTTCAGCAACTTCCCTCATTGGGATTGGTCAAGCTCCTTCACTTATTGCTCGATCCGATCCGGAACCTATTGGGATAGCACCTTTTCTTCCTATTATTAGGTCTTCTTGCCCGTTAAGTTCCTCTACTGGTAGTCTAGTTGTAGTTTTGAGCGGGTTTAATAACAGAATCTGGAGAAGCTTTACAAAAAGTGGGTAGGTTCCTAGCTCAACAGAGGAAGGATCCCCAACATAAGGTAGCTTTCCCAAGGGAACTCACTCTACTTAAAGGTTTTTGAGGTACTTACTCAGGAGGGAAGATTACTCTAAAAAAGAAGACGGAGAGGGGATACCCCAGGGAAGGGGGGAACACGTTAAGTTGCCAGTTCCGATCGAAGGAATAGGGGACAAGGTGCTCGACCAACTAATCAGTATTGGGGAGAACTAATCTAGCTATTAGCTAAAGGTAGATTGCTTTCAAGCTACTCGGCTAACTAGGATCGGAGTGGAATTAAGACTCCCCTCTCGGAGTTTAACTGTGAACTGACTTAGCCCTTCACTTCTTTCTTTCCCTCACATTTACCTCACATCAAGGAGAGCATTCTTCAAGACATTTGAGAAGCATCAAGGATTCCTTGTTCTTTTGAAGGGAATCCACTTCTCCTCCTGCCGAAGACTGAAGAGTAAACCTTGCATTCATTCTCTAAGGATTAACAAGGTTAGTAATAGGCTATAGGCTCGACTGCAAGGAGAGAAGGAAGCAGCTTGACTTTCACGACTATCAGGGCACCTACTGAACTAGATGCAACTCAAAAGAAAGCTCCAACTCTATCTAGTGAAGGTTTAGGCTTTCTTTGCCTCGGACAAGCTTTTTTCTTTCCTTGCGTCTCTTACTTCTGCTTCTGCTAGGTGAAGAAGCTATGAGACTTTTTAAAGGCTTATTCGAGCCAGTCTAGTAGGCATCGCTTTCTATCGGAACCGTTAGCCTCGCCCCATTAAAAAAGCTATCAATCTGATTCCCGAAGTCAAAGTCAAGCTTCCCCACCTGGCAAGAGTGAAACTCTCCTCTTGAAAAAAAGCTTGTGCTGGGAAATATTGAGCCAGACCCACCACCATCACTAAGAGCAGAGGTCAAGGTAGCACCCCTAGCAGCTTCACTGGTTTCATCTCCAGATCAAGACCGGGTTCCATGCCCAGCATCAGAACCTGCGACTTGCCCCGGCATCCCTTACAACTAGATACAACTAGAGATAGAGATCCAGATTAAGACCTTCGTCTTCGAGATCCATATCCATACGTCGGAGCAGAGTCAGTATCTCGTTCTCTTATATTCGTATATTCTGTCGATTAAGCAGTTCGATACCCATCAGCAGCAAAGGCAGAGGCGGCTAAGGTAGACCCAGTTACAGATCGACGAGGGGAAGGGGAAGAGAGAACGCCACGGAACGAGGCCTAAGCTAGTCTTAGAGACCAAGCCGGGACTCCACTCGCACTTCGGAGCACCTTACTAGGTCTGGGTAGGACTATAGCTGACGCCAACCATATGGAGCTACAAACACTAGGCGGACCCGCCCAGACTGAGGCGCAGACCTATGCTTTTTCCCATCACGCGCACTGACCGCGCCGATAGATACTAAAGACTAAACCTGGCCCAGGGACCCATATAGGACAGGAACAAAGCAAAGATAAAGCCAGGAGCAGTTATCTTGATTCTTCAGTTGACCCCGTGCCAGCAGAAGCACCACTCATTTACTTCGTTGACCCATCATAATCAATTTAGATTGCTGCTATTGATTCCTTTGCCTCTGTGGGATCATTTACTGGTTATGAATCAAGTGGATCCTCAACGTGCGAAGGGTGTATGCTAGGCAAGCAAGACCGTACCCCTATTCCAAAAGAATCCAAGTGACGAGCATCAAGGCCTTTGGAACTGATTCATACCGATCTCTGTGGACGTGGACCCATGGCAGTTACAAGCATTGGAGGTCAAAGGTACTTCAAGGTCTTTCTTGATGATTATACCTTAAAAACAGGGCTTTCTATGCGGAAGTCTAAAAAAGATGAACCTTTAGCAAACTTGAAGCATTTTATGATAGAGCAAGAACGTTTTACAGGCTGTAAGCTTAAAGTACGTCGGTCAGATCGTGGAGGTGAGTTCTTATCTAAGGACTTTGTTTGCTTAGTCCCCACCCCAGCCGAACTGTAGCTACCTTATTCTGCTCTTTCAAATCCATTCCGTTTTTGGGTCGATAGCTCTGAGGTCGAGAGGGAGGTAGAGTGAAGGCCTTCTTCGAATGGAGTTCAGGGGGATTTTCTTTATGGAATGCATGCTACTTTCGAAGTCAAAGAATTTGATTAGTTCATGAGAGGTTACGTTAGAGTAGTTATAGGAGTCACTTCTCTGGGAAGCTCTCCCACTGGATCAGGATCAGTATGGGGATAAATCTTTGTTGTCGCACCACTCTAGTTCTTCCAAGGCTTCTTCAAGGCAGTAGTGTCTGGTCGTAGTAGCATAGCCGTGGGTGGGCAGTGCGCTATGTCGGTCTTTGGTCAGTACGGTAAGCCAGGAAGGCGAGTAGTCGTAGGTGCGCTTGAGTGAGTGTGCCTGGTAGGAAGAGAAGGTCTGCTGGCGGTTCCGGTGGTGAGGGAGTAGGTTCGGGTGCCCTTCTTTCATTATAGTAGTAAAGAGTTGTTTTTTTTACACAGATAGTAAGCCGAAGGCTAATATCTGAGGGTAAGCCTTTAGTGCGTAGGTGCGGAAGTGTGCCAGTGCGCAAAGCCGTAGTCCTTCTTGTTGTTGGCGATGGCTTGTTAGGTGCGGTGCGTTGGCTCTGGTTCTCTTTCTGGGAAACGAGGGTATTAGCATCTCGCTGCTGCTATTGATCAAATAACTTGCTTGTTCTTGGTTGGTTCATTGCTTCCCATTCTTTTCTTTCTGATCGTAGACCACCCTCTCTTCCCGATTCTTGGCATTTGAAGAATTGTCGTTGCTATTGCTGTATTGGTACGTTGGTTTAGAGTTAGATCCCTTCGTTATGAGTAGTATTGTTTAGCAAGGAGTAACTGACAGACTATATCTGAGCTTTAGCTGCAAGGGACTGGTCTGGTAACGCGAATCTCTTAGTTTTTATGAAACTAGGTTCGCGCATGAATGCTTAGCGAATCCGCTTTTGCATCTCGAATCAGGAATAGGGACATCCGGTCTTTGGTCGGCACGTACCTTTTTCTCTTCTTAGATCCATTCCCGACATTAGTCTGAGGTCGAATTGGTCAGATGTAACGAGATTGGCTGATTAAGTAAGTAGGGTCTTTCCGTCGTCAATCCATTGCTTGCTTTGCTTGTTCGCTTCATCATTGGTATGCCTGCGTGGGTTGCAAGTAGACATCAGCTCCGTGCCGGTTTGCGGTCATCACTTTACGAGTTTTTGCTTTCTTTTGTTGGCCCCTGGGTCCCCGATAGAGCGCCTAAGACTTGGCAGGGATCTATTTGAAAGGGACTGGGGACAAAGTCCAAACAGGATACCAGCAGAGTCCAACATCCATAGGAAGATCTTTGAGAAGGAACGTCGACCAGAAAAAAGAGATTACTTACAAGTGCAGACTAATCAGCGAAAAAGTCTATAACAAGTCTATAACGTAAGTTAAAGAGAAGCCACTAAAAGAAAGACTAAATGGTGTTACGGACCACAGCACAGGCTTGAGACCGAGGGATCCTCAACTCAATCTTTCTTAGGAGCTACAGCTGCTAGCTCTTTTAGCTGCTTCCTGCGTCTACGAGGATTTTCTTACTGCTGCTCTCTTCGTCGACTGACAGCTAACCGGTACATACAACTAGTCCGTACCGCTCTTACAGCCGCTTCAAACCGATGCGAGAGCCCCTAACCTAAGGGCGCTTACTTCCTCTCTGAAAGCTGCTTTTTCTTCATCCCGGTAAACAGTGATTACCGCTCCTCACTCAAGCAGCGAAGTAGCCGAACCGCTGTAACCCGCTGCTGCTGGAACTGGTTGCTTCGGTCGAGATCCAGATTCTGAGAGTAGTGATCGAGAGCCTGATTCTGACGTTCGTGAGCGTGACCCAGACCTTCGTGATCCATATACGCCATAAGCAAAGCAAGCAGTAGACCTAGCAGCAAATCCAGTGTTAGATCAATACCCTGCAGTTGATCCATACCTAGTATCAACACCAATAGGAGCATAAGTAGCTAATACGTAAAAAGCACGTACCAGTCACATACCCACTTGTAGGACCTGAACCATAAGCTAGGGTTGCTGGAGCAGAGCAAGAAGCATATCCATACGTTGATCCAGTCAAAGAACCAGTAGTAGATCCATTAGTACCATTAGCATTACCAGAGCAAGTCCTTTATCCAGTTGAAGAACGAAGAACCAGTTGACTAAGTTACAGTTCCTTAAGCATAACCAGTAGAGACCACAGATTGTTATCCATATCCAGCAGATACGAGGGTGACAGTACGAGTACCAACAGTAGCATATAAAAGTACATATCCTATAGAAGCCAAGCCAAGGGCGCAGGGCATAGCCAAGACCAGTAAAGCCACACCAGCAGTCGATGACGCTTTTGATATTGGCAATGCTATTGACGATGTTATTGAAGCACCACTACAACCGCCAATAGCAGTTGTTGAACCAGTAGCTCTAGATTGAGAGCCGGATGCATCAGTAGTCAAGGCATAGCCAGTTTACCCTCAAACGAAAAGGAAAAGGTAGCAGCATATGGTCAACCACCATTAGTATATTAGTTCGATCAGCACCGGACAAGGTCTTTTGTTGTCGGCACTATTTGGCTTTGTACCCTGGTGGATTTATCAAACATGTATATGAAAGAAAGTTCAAACACCACTTCTTTTTTCCGGTTATCGGTGAAGCAGGTCCAATGCCTACTTTTTCTTAGGGTTGCATTCGAATATGAAAGGTTTTCCTACCCTTAAAAAACTTTATAGCCCATGAAATGGAATAACTCCGTGGATCGATTGAAATAACCGGATTCGACCGACTGGCAGAACAGGTTGAGTGCATAGCAATAGTCCTCGACCGTTTATATGGGTAGAGTCGAATAGGTGAAGAAGTAACCTTACTGAACTAGGAATCGTTAAAATGTCAAAATGATGGGCTCACCCGAACCAGATAGATCAATGTGTGAATTGCTACAGAGATGTCCCGCCTAAACAACCGGTGGTGTCTGCATCTGTAAACGTATGCCAAGCATGGAAGGTTTCCCAGAGGCGAAAGCCGAACCCCACCATCCTTGATGGAATAATTGTAGTAAAACAACCGGCTCCAGCTCGTTAAACGAGCCTCTCTTACTTTTGAAGTAGGGAAAAACCAACCATTAAAAAAGGAAGGCGATCGGGGTGCAAAGCTTGACTTGTACAAGCGATGTCATTCGAAAGAAGCACGAGCGAATCTAGAGCAAGCACATCGAAACGCGGTCTCAGGAAGAAAGAAAAGGCTTAGGAAGCTTTCGTATACGGCTGCACGCACGGACCATAACCCCGAGAGGGAGAAGAGAGAAAGCCCGGTATGGATATTCATTCCGCTAGAGCAAAGGTACGTTTGAGCGGACGGAGAAGGAGTGGTTTCCCTCTCTTCGGGAAGTGATACATACGACTATTTTCATAGATAGAGAGGGCTTATGACTAAACATCATCAGTGAGAAGTCACGTCTTGCTTGCATACACTATATCTTAATAGTAAATGGCCACATCCATTCGCCTTGACCGGATCATAGCGTTAGCGGAGTGGGGAACTCCCCAGGGCTATTCAAAGATGGGAATAGAACACAATATAGAAGGAGAAGCGAGACCAATATAGATTGAATTTCAAAGTCGGGAAAGGGAGCAGGAATTCCAGGAATCCCTATTCGTGGGTTGATGATCGATTCAAGATTCAAGATGCGAGCATCAGATCCTCAATAAGAATCAATCAAAAAGGGGCCAATGAAAGCGTTTGAAGGGACCTTCTCGTACATCGATTGACCTATCCGCCGTCTCCCTTTTGGAAAGAAAGCCCCATTCTGAACCTCTTCCTCAGGGAGCGAGGCGAGCAGCTAGAGGAAGTCTCACTGCAGAACTAAACGGAAGGGGAGAGCAGGATGAAGCAAGCAGCAAAGGACATAGTTTCGTCGAACTTACTAAGAAAAAAGAAGAAATACAAGTCAGTGATTCAGCTAGCGAAGCCGTAACAACAGAAGCAGGAGAAGCTGTAACAGAGGAAGGAGAACGGGAAATGGAATTTCAAAGAAGATAGATGAATGGGGTACCCGATTGACATCGTAACCATTAACGAAAGAGAAAGGGAATTTAGAAGAATCTCAGAAACATGGCGATCGATTCGACCGATCAAGAACAGAGCGGCTAAGTCCTACCACTATTATTGCTTAAGCGCATTCATCCACAACAGAATCCACTCACTAAACTAAACTCAAGTAGAATAAAGTCCGTACGCTTGAATGAAGCCCTACCCCTACGCTTGAACTGAACTATCAGTCCTAGAAAGAACCCACTTACCGTGACGGAAGAAATCCGTCTTTCTTCTCTAAGCAAAGCCTATAATATAAGCCAAGCTTCCCCTTTTTCCCAGTGCGGAAATTCGTCTTCTTATGCCATTACTATATACCAGACTCTTTTGCGAAATACCAGCAGAATCTCACTTGGTCATCCACCCAGATAAGTCCTTATACAAAACCCCTACCGCTTGCATTGGTTAGTAGATCCCCGCATCATCGCTCGGAATCAGAGAAGAAGATAGCAGCCCTTGTCCCTCCGAAGTAGCAGTTGGAAGCTTTAAGTAAGTAGGGCCCATCGGTACCAGTGAATGGATTTATTGCCCTACCTCTATCTCTCCTTGGCCTTGGACCTTCCTTTATCAGCGGAAAGAGGATACGAGGAATCATCATCAGCGGGCGGAAAGAGAAGTCCGAGCTTATTTGCCTAGAATCTCTATACTAGTAGCTGTACAAGGCAGTACAATGCTAGTGAGCAGACCACTTTAACACTGGAGGATTCGATGCGGGTCCCCTAATTTTATATTTATAGGCACTTGGGCCTCCTGGTAGACCTTGATAGAGCTTTCTGGGCTTCGTCAGTCTTCCGGCCTTTGTCCCTCACCGGCACATCAAAGAGAATACAATCTTGGCCCATGAAATCATCCACACTATGAAGTATAAAAGAGAAGAGAAAGGCTATTACTGGGAGAACTTTCTAAGTAGTCAACCTCCCTCTCCTCGGTTCACTTCACTCGCTTGCTTGCTTACTTGCTAGTAGTACAGTTAGAGACAGGAAAGAAAGGAGTTACTGCAGGAGTGACTACTGCTTGCCTTAAACCCTATTTATTCCCGTTCGTGCGGTTAAGAGCTAGTACCGCTAAGACAAGAAAGAGCTACTACTGATTCAACTACTTTCTTACTTTACTGCTGTGAATGAAGTCAAGTACTATACAGGTCGTATAAACTCTTTTTTACCTTACAATACCCGGATTCAAAGCTGGCAGTAGCCCTTGCTCTCACATCGGAGTGAAAGTCGGTGTTACGAGGGGCTTTAACAGGCTTTAAATCCTTTAAGAATTCATCACCTGTTAACATAAAAAGTGGAGTTTAAGTTAGTGTTAAATAAGTCAGTGGGGAATAACTTTCTTCTTCGAAACCAGCAATTCAAGATAAATCAAGACTCAAAGAGCAAAGGAATTCACGGGGTTCACTACCAAATACACGGATATGCAACAATATTGCGCTAAGAGATCACTGAAACTTGGACGTCCCTGACTCTATTCCTTACTTTTGGAAGGAATAGCGGGACGAGTGAGAACTTTCATTTAGTAAGAAAAGAATAAGAGGAGTTCTCAATCTCAACGAGATAGAAGCGGATTGTTCAGCAGGGGAGTTAGCACCCCCTTCTCGTTACCCCCAAAAAATTCTTTCGGAAAGAGAGCTCTTTTATCGCGGCATTCTCCCTTTAACTAAATCTAAAATATGAATTATTGAATTCTCGCCCATGTTTGCTCTATACAAGGTGACTGCCCTTTTGGGTGTAACCATCTCATTTATTTGCTGTAGAGCCTCACTCCGGAAACGGAAAAGGGAGGAGGGCCTTCATTCGAACACGATTCCAAGCGAGCGGGTGACGAAACTACCTCGTCATCTAATTCAGTTGCTTCGGAACCCGTCCCTGAGCATGAGGCCCCCCTTGGCGAAGAACTTCCGGGGGTCCCTTCACCAGAAGGGGCTCCTGACTTTAACACTTTGCCTGATCTATTCGATTTTGGCAGTCCGGATCTAAATCTGGATGTCAATGAATTTCTCTATCAGCAGGTTTGTCATGAATGATATATATGTAATGATAGGGGATCTCGTTCGTATACACCCTTTGATTCTGCCGGACCCGCATAAGGTCACTCTCTTTGAGATAGTGAGATTCTCTTTCTTCGACGAAGAAGAGGCGAATCTTGTCTTCTTACAAGATCTGTTACAAGATCTAATGACCTTGGGTTCTGACTCAGAATTCTTCCACTGGTTTCTCGAAGGGTTGCAACAATTTTGATACATTTTTGAATTTGTATTGAGCTCTGAACGATTTTTTCTCTCGGCATCAATGCAATCACTTCCCGGTCCGGGAACCCATTCTTGGTCCCACCAAACCATGAACAGTCGACTCAACAAGAGCAGGGGATATCGAGACTAAGACTAATTCCGTCTATTGCTCTAATGCCCTTCCTCCAACAGATTCAATTGCATCGTTTATTCCTATTCCGGCTAAACTAGCTGCTGACTTAACCTCCCCTCGGGTCTACGCCCTCTTTGTTTTAGCATCGGCGATTGAAAGATAGTAGGAGCGCATTCTCTCCATCTCCGTTGGCGAGTCTCCTCCCATCTCAGAAGGAAAGTCTCAACCCTTTGGTACGAAAGTAGGCTATGATTCCCAGAGAGAAAGAAATGGTTTCATATCATATAAAGGCTTGGCACCTAGTTCTCTTTATTGTTGTCGGCCTTATTCGGGCTAAGTTCAAGCAAAGATCAGTCCTTTAAGCTAAAAGCTTAAGTGATCAACTAGAAGATACCACCTTCCCCAATGAAACTTCTTTCCCCGGAGCAGCAACTGAAAGAGAAAAGACCGGGTATGCCTGAAAACCTGAAACGGATTCGTGAACAACAGATAAGAGATATACCCCAGATACCATTTGAACCAGAGCTGAAACCATTGAATTACCCGAGAGACTCGGTGATCTCGGAGTTATTCGAAGCCTGGTCAGAGTACGACTGGTTAGGAGAGGCATGGGTTTTGCCCGAATGGATGAAGTCCATTCTCTCTTACAGGTCTTGGTACTACACTATCGCGGAGGATCTC
>JAUZSS010572115.1:2925-13528 GCA_035668195.1 Sarracenia psittacina
GCCCTTTCCATGCTACTCAGAAGCCTAAAAATTCATAGGTAAAACTTACCAATTCTTGTTCAAAATTGTCTCAATAGCAATAGCAAATCCTTGGACTCTAACAATAATTAGAAATAACAACCTAGTTAAGTTATGAGGAACATCTAACAATACCCTAATATATCAATGTTCAACTAATAACACTATGTCCAAGAATCACCAATTGTACAGAAATCTCATACCGATTGTCGGATTAAAATTTCGTAAATTACATCATGTGGCAAACTAGTTACCAACCAAGGAAAACCAGAAACGTTTTATAAAAATTGGTCTTATACCCGAAAAAGCATGATATTTGTAAATCACCAAATACACATGATTTGAGCGTACGAAGTGCGATAAAAATTCTAAAATTACGTTTTGGTCACAAACTCAACGTAGAACACAGAAAGCTAACTTATTCTACGTTCCGCAAAACTTAAGCCCGAAAAAGGCATAAAATTCTATAATCTCGCAAATATACAAAACTAAGAAAAACCAACCAAAATTCAAATCAAACAAGATATATATCTCCTAATTTTATACAAGAAGAAGGAAAAGCAAAAAGCCCCATCGAAACACGAGACTCGAGTCCCGAATATACAATATAAGACTCGAAATATAGCCTTTTCATATCTAAGCATGAAACACAAGAAATTAACCTTACATATAGCAAGAGAAGTTCGATAGTAGTTTGAATCCTACCTTATACGACGATCCAAGGAATAAAATCCAAAATAGCGCCCTCCAAAACCGTCAAAACCGAAATCCACCTCGGTGACAACGTACCCCTCGGCCTCCCGAACCTCCGAGCGGTGTTGGAATGCAAGCAAAGACCTCCGAAACTTAACAAAATCAAACCCTAGGTCTGAGTTTTCATGCTAGAGAGAAGGGGAAGATAAGAGGATAAAGATGAAATGAAAAAAAAGGTCTCGAGTCGTAATTAAAAAAAACCAGATCGACGGACCGCGCTCGAGCGCGATACCAGTGCGCTACCAGCGTGCCTATGCCTGTGGCCAGAAACTAAAAACATCAAATAAGCATAAATTTTTCACCCAACCTCCGAAGCAGGTCGTTCTTATATGCAAATCGATGCCCCAGAAGTCCTCTTTTTTAACGGTGCATGCCTCACATCCATATTCCTCTCGTAGCAAAAGTTATGCATGAAATAACAATCGTATATCGATCTCTCCTCATCCGTATGCTGTTATACATCAAACAAAAACTTAAAAACGGAGGCCCGTTCCTACACCGAACCTTATCAAACTTGACCCAACACTTAAGAAAAATATAACGAAGCTAACAAAACAAACGGCGCGATCATCGGACCCCAAATTGTCAATAAAATTTAATTCTTTGAAAACTTTTAACCGATTTCTCAGAAAAACAAACGAACGCCGGTTTGAATTAAAGCTTAAAACCCGAAACCGTCCACGTGTACCCGGTCCAAGGTCACCCAAAACATGCTTAACAGCGCGACACGTGTAATCTACGTCCGGGTCATCACACTTTAACTCTTAGGATTGTAAAATAATCCACCCTCTCTTCCCTTAGGGTATCCTACAAAAAAATAGACTTATATCTTTGGTTCCACATTACTTGCATCTACCACCAACACATGTGCTGGGTAATCCCATATTCAGACTTGTTTAAGACTTGGTTTGTGCCAAGTCCACAATTCCATAGGGATGCCAGGAACAGCCTTAGTACATACTAAATTCACAGCATAAGTCGTTGTTTCTAAAGCAAGCACCCAAAACAAATGCGGTAAATCCAAATAACTTTTCATGCTCCTTACCATTTCCTTAAGAGACCTATTCTTCCTCTTCGCTACACCATTCTGCTCTGGCCTCCCTGGTGCAGAAAATTAGGTTGTAATCCCATTCTTTGACAAGTAATCCCTGAACTCACCTAAGAGGTATTCACCACAATGTTCAGATCATAGGATCTTGATACTTTTATCTGCCAGCTTCTTCATGTCGGCCCTAAACACTTTAAATTTCTCAATGGTCTCAGACTCGTGGCAAAGTAGGTAAACGTATCCATACTTTGAGTATTCATCAATGAAAGTGACAAAGTACTCATAACCACCTCTTTCTTGGATGTTCATAGGATCACATACATCATAATGAACTAACTCTAACACTTCTTTGGCTCAAAGTACCATAGCCAAAAAAATGCCTTTTTGTCATCTTACTTTGTAAACATGATTCGTTGATTACAAGTGCCTCCGCTTCCAACGAACCTAAAGGTCTATCTTCTATCAGTCTTCGTAACCTCTTTAGATTAACATGAACCAAACAAAGATGCCAAAGTAGTGTTTGGTTCAATGAGAAATTTTTTCTTTTCAGTGGTAAAATATGTAAATTATTCACCCATTGTTTTGAACAGTAGAAATAATAGGATGTAACATATAAAAACCATTATCCAACATACCAAAATAGATAAAATGTTTTCCAACCATAATATTGTGAAACTAGTTATTAAAGTAAACAGAGTATCCGTTAATCCCTAAATAGGAAATCAAAACTAAGCTCCGTCTGATTTGAGGTACATATATGATGTTCTTTGAAATTAAACACATATTTCTACTGAAAGAAAGAACTATGTCTCCCATTGTAGCAGCAGACACCTGAGAGTTATTCCCTATCTGTAGGTAAACCTCGCCATCTTTAAGCTATCTGGTAATCAGGAACCCCTGTAAACAATTACAAACATGATTAGTTGCTCCTGTATCTACACACCAGGTTTCCGTGGACACAACCACAAAACATGATTCAACAATTAAAGAAAATGCATTACCTGTAGCCTGCTTGTTCTTGCAATCAAGATCATCTCTCTTCTAATGCCCTGGCTTCAGACAGTGATAACAACTACCCTTAGACACCTTAACCTTTACCTTGGCAGTCAATGGATTCTTCTTGCCAACCTTTTGTGCATTACCCTTTTGCACCCCTTTCATCTTCTTCTTACCTGGATTTGGCTTAGAAGAGGAAGCCTTTTTTGCAACAAATACATGGGCTAATTTTTGGATAACACCCTCCGTTGTCTATAATTCTTTCAACAATTCTGCCAAAGAAAATTCATGTTTGTTCATAGTGTAGTTAAGGCGGAATTGCTAAAATGAATCAGGCATGGATTGGAGCACGATTCAACCTAGGTTTTCCCATCAAGCTAAGCTCCTACGACCAACAACTCGGTAAGAAGATCTATAATCTTCAATACATGGTCTATAATCGGTGTATGCTCTGCCATGCTCGTGTTCATAAGAGCCCTTAGGGAAACCTGCATTGTTGCCCAACCCTGTTCACCAAACATTTCTATAAGGTTAAGGATCATTTCAACTGTAATTTCCGTACACTTCTACAGGCTTTGCATAACATCTGATATAAAAGCCAAAATATAGCAACGTGCCATCATATCAGCCTTCCCCCAATCCTGATAGTCTTAGACTTTTTGTTCAGAAGATCCACTATTAGGAGTAGGTGAATAGGGATCATATAACACTAACCTATAGTCATCCAATGTTAGAATAATATCAAGATTTCTTTAAGATTTCTTTTTCACGTGATAAAATTTGGTCCAATTAATTTGTATTCTTTTAGTATAGCTGCAACTGGATTGAAACAAGATCCCATTATTATTACCCTATGAAATAAAAGAAAAATATTTTAAATTCTTTAAAAATATAGGTTCCCTCAACCTTTTAATTTAAAAAGAATTATTGATAGCATGGAACCTTTGTGATTGTATAGGCCATGTTAGTGTAGACGTCTATTAACCAAACTCGATCGGACAGACATGCCTGTTTATTAATTTACTTCCTGAAACAAAATATCCTAATAAAAGTCATTCATCAAGTGTCACATCAATTAATAGGTTGTGTTAGCGTGGACGTCTAACAATCAATGGAATAAAGAACTATCCCGAATTTTACTCCTTTATATAAGACATTCCAAGTAAATTAAATATCTAATAACTTTGGTCACCACAAATAAAAATAGTGACTCCGTTGGGGAGGATATTTGTATTCACGGTTAAAATGTATAACCATCGTACTTAATTTGAAAAGGTCACGTCAAAGCCCTGGGCCCCATGTGAGAGAACCCTACATTGCACATTTTTCAAAATTACTCCTTTTGGAGATTCATATCTGAGATACAACTACTATAGCTCTTCAGTTGGACAAACGGGATCTAGCCGGCACACGAGCTACTATCATATCTGCATGAACATATGATAGAGATCATAGGATTTTTCCGTGACTAAATCCTTCTCACACTTAATAGTTTAAGAACCGAGGGTTATTTTTTTTATTTTAAACCATTAAATAAATTTTAATTTTTGATTAAAATTAATCTATTTTTTAATCAATTAAAATTTTTCTTGTTTAATCCTTACAAAACATTCCTTATTTAATTTTGTGAAGAAATTAATTAACACGGGTTTTAGAAAACACCTTAACTAATATTCCATCTAACGCAAAAATTAAATAAATAAATTTTTTATTCATTTATTCTGTTTAAAAAATTATTTGGACAATTTATTTTAAAAAGCATTTTTCCGTTCATACACTTGATTACCTAAACAATGCATAAATGGAAAAAATAAAAATAAACATCCATCCATAACAATTAATTAAAAGGATAATTAATTAATTAGATAAATGACAAAATAAAATTAACAAGTGGTTATGATCCTTACCATCTGATTTGACCTTTTAATCTAACGGTCCAAATTAAAGATTAAATCACATAGGGTTCATGGAAACCCTAAATTTAGCCGTTAGACACCTGGCCCAACTCCTCGGCCACTGGAGTACCACCTTGGCCCTGAACCACCTCAGGCACTACGCTTGGTGCGCCTGCTCCAATTCGAGCCTTTTCTGTTGTTTTTCCTTCACCTTGGAACCACCATTAAATCACCATTGAGCCGCCTTAAAACCATCAAAAAATGAGAAGAAAAAATTGTCGAATAACTGAAATGTGGTGCCGCAGCCAACGTGCACGGGTGCGCCACTGCTGGTATGGCATACTGCTGCTGCTGGCATGGCTTGCCACTACTGCTATCATGGTTTGATGCTGCTGCTGCTGTTTTATTTTTTTTGACCTTCGATCTCCGTGTTTGAATTAAAAACAGAATATATGAATAAAAAAAAGATAGATTATATTTTAAAACCTATGCCCCCCACAAGGAGTTCACATTTAATTTACCTCGAATTAACACCGTCGAGGAAAAAATATGAAACATGTAAAATAAAGTGAAACCATACATTCATACATTTATACATGGATCATAATGACTAGTGGCTACCAAAAAAGGTAAGAACATTCTATTTTTCATGAAAAACGCAACCACGACTTTGATACCATTGTTGGAGCCGCGCAGCGAAAAAGAAGAAAGAAAAAATAGGTGCGTAGAATGTTGTTTTGCGTTTCCTTGAAAAACAATCAATATATATTTGTTGAATATATAAAATATTAAACCTTTTGAAATGTGAACATGTTTCTTGGTGCTGAAAAATGATTCGAGACGACCGCACGATCATCTTATGTATTCTCTGACGCACAACACGAACCCGGCAAGTGGGCACCGTTTCCGTTTATGATGATTTTCTCCCTTTGGATTCTTTTCTCACACACTCTCAATATTTTTAGAAAAATACAGCAAAAATAAAGAGAAAAGGGGGAGGCACACACTAGGTAAGGAGATAGAGAGAGAAGGAAGATTATATGAAATTATCTTCTTGCTTCCTTTTTACCTAATACCTTCCTTATCTTCATATAGCAAAATGAGAGATAAAATATTTTATTCAAGAGATAAGCTACAATTTTCCCTCCATTGTGGCTGGCCATCTAAGGTGAAACCCTAGGTGTGCCATTTCCCAAATTGCACTTCAACAATTTAATTCAATCCTCGACTGTCCCCGGTGGTAAAACCGACAAGCCAATTAAATTAAATTATCTCGAAACCAATGAGAAATATATCGGTATGCATAGTGCACTAGGTGAGGGATCAAGAGGAAGTATAGGACTTGGGCTAACCGTCTAGGAAATCTAGACATCCCTAACTCCATTCCCAAGTGAGATCATTTCTTGCACGAATCAATTCTTCTCTTTCTCTTTCACTCTCTCTCTCTCTCTCTCTCTCTCTCTCTCTCTCTAGAAACAGGGGAGAAAGGCACTAGAGTTCTTGGAGGGGCACTCCTAACTTTATTTTAGGCTTTGTTCAGGTGAGTAATCATAACATTTTCTTGGAAATCTTAATATACACGTCATATTTCATGATTTCATTGAGACGAATAGTGTTTTAGGTGATTTACTAAGGAGTAAGGTTTGAGACCTTTGATTTTGGACATCTCTTGCATGATTTGAGGTAGGAATCTTGCTAATCTTTGAAAAGTGTTTATATGTTGTATTTTGTGTTGTATATTGTTTACGTATGGTTTTATATGAGAACCCTAATTTGGCCGAACCCTAAAAGTTGATATGCCAAATTTAATGATGTTCGTGTTATTCTAGAGTGTCTACAATAATCTCATGTTGTTAAATTGTGGGTTAGATTATTGTTGCAATATTCTAGCTTTGTGGCTCTGGTTTGAGAATTAGGGTTTTTTCTCCAATTTTGGGAAAAGAAAAAAATAACTTTATCTGTGTAAAATTGATGGTTTATATATGCAATTAAACCCCATTAGAATCATAATTAACAAGATTAGGGTCACATTATGGGTTTAGGGTTTGGCGATTTATGCAATGGTGGATGGCCTAAGCTAGCATTTGGCCTTGTTTTATGAATATTGGACTGATATTTGTTATTCGTAATGTAAGTGATGAGTTTACAAGTGTTGTAGTGTTTGCAGATATGATCGGGCAGCTCATCCCGTAAGTTGAGGACGACTTGTATCGGGTCACCGAGCGGCTCATCCCGTAAGTTGAGGATGACTCATATTGGGTCACTAGGCGGATCATCCCATAAGTTGAGGACGTCTCAGTTGGGGAATGGACGTAGGTCGAGGTAGAACGAACCACTACAAATCGGTTGTATCCTTTATCTCTCTTGAATTCTTATATTTCTGCACATTCTATTTGTGATTGATACTGTTGTTTTAATTCTGCTATTATTAAAACATTTTTGAAAATTTTTTATGTTTTCTAAGACAACCCATTCACCCCCATATTTGGGTTGATTTTTGGGACAACACACATCATCACCTGTCTTTTGATTTCATGGTCCTTGACAAGGGATTATTTGATCTACTTCTTGATATGGACTAGTTTGTAACGTTTCGTACACGTATTGAATGTGATCATCGTCAAGTCACCATCCGCACTTATGAGGGAGAGTCACTTTCTTTAACGGGAGATCGTGATGATGGTTATATACCCTCATCCCTTTCTTTTCCTAGCGGGTGCCTTAGTTCCCTACTCACGGCTCTCACACTTAACGAAGACAAATCCCTACATCCTGACCTTCCTCTGGTAGTTTTTGAATTCCTTGATGTCTTCCCACATGAATTAGTTGAACTCCTACCATGACGAGAACTAGAGTTCGTGATCGATTTGGTTTCGAGGACCAGCCCCATTTTTATTCCTTCTTACTGGTTTGCTGCCGCCGAGCTTACCAAATTGAAGGTCCAGATATGAGAATTATTGGATAAGGGTTTCCTTAAATCAAGTGTATCACCGTGGGGTGTACCATCTTTATTTGTCAAGAAGAAAGATGGATCGCTTTGCTCATGTATCGATTACCACAAGCTCAATCTGGTAACGGTGAAGAACAAGTACCCAATGCCACGTATAAACAATTTTTTTTGATCAGTTGAAGGGATCTACGTGTCTGTCTAAAATTGATCTAAGGTCGGGGTATCATTTGGTGAGGGTGAGGGAAGAATACATTGCTAAGACAGCCCCTCGCACAGGTTATAGGCATTATGAATTTGTGGTCATGCCCTTTAGTTTGACCAATGCACCGGCCACTTTCATAAACTTGATGAATCACATATTCTATCAGTATTTAGATTAGTTTGTGGTGGTCTTCGTAGATGATATTTTTTAGGTTTGTATACTTAAGAGCCAAGCTTTTATATATTTTATTATCTTGGATCCTTGGAATATTAATGAGAAACAATTGAGATGTATTTGTATTTAATGTTTCATATCCATTGTATGTATGATATATGTATGCATAGTCTGTATATTTTGTCCAGTATTTGACTCCTTACATGAAGCGGGGAAGATCAGGTCAAAGGTTCTGACAAATATACAGGTAGGCTCACAATCGCAATGAACCTGGACAATCCATTGGTACGATTGTAGAACATCGTTTTATTAGCTGATCTTTGCTACGTCAAATGAATCGAATTCAGGTTTGGGTATTCGATGCTCAAGCTCGATGTGCTAGTACACTAGGAGAGTATTGAGCAGAATCATTAAGATGATCAATTCTATACTAACCATATCAGTTGATCCACATCCTATATTATGATGTATTGCATGTACTCTTAATCATGACGTGATTGATCGAATCATGTTCGGATAATGCGCAGTGGTTTGAGTCACTAATGGCTGAGATTTCGATATTGAGATCAATATGACCGGTGGGTTGGCTTGTGTCGTTATTTGACCGATGGTTGATAATCAACTGACGGAAACCACGTCGAACTTTGGTTGATGAGTTCCCACTCGTGTGCTTTGCTTATAAGTTTGACTATACCAAACTTGTACAGTGGATCGGTTGATCCTGCATGCTTAATAGGTTAAGCGGTGCATAAGTGAGGAAAAGAGGATTATCGAACTAGGTTATCAGTAACTTAATTCTGTTTTTGGGATTCCATATCTTAAACGTGGGTAGACTACAGTGCAAATTATAATTGGAAACTCGAGACATAAATCGAGTTAGGATCGGGAATTCAGTTAAGATCTTTAGTGGAATAAGTCTTGGTTCGTGCGAGGAAGGATCTAACTCGGGGGTTGAGTTAGGGATATCGGGTTTTGCCGTGTAGTTAGCCCGAGTCGTATATTTCCTAGTGATCCCTCATGTTGCCCATTTATATGCGTAGAATTATTTCTTATTGGTTTCGGTTGTTATTTAAATTAATTCGATCAACGATTTTGTCGTCGGGACGGTCTGGGTATTAAATTAAATATTCAGGGGCATTTTTGGTATTTTGCACACCTAGGGATTAATCCCTAGGTGGCCGTCCCTAGGGAGGTGTATTTACCTATATATATTTGTTAACATATATTAATGTATGCCTTAGAAACAAAATAATAGGAAGGTAAATATATTTTTGAGATTTTTTAGGAGAGAAAATATTTCTCTCTCTTTGTCTCTCTCTCTCTCTCTCTCCTCTCCCTTTGGTCGGCCACTTATGTGGGTATTTTATATATTATTTTATGTATATATTGTGGGGGATATATATGGAAGAGATATATGTATCTCAAATATATACATCAATATATATAATTAAATAAGGGAGTAAAATACATAAATTTTTTTTGTGCCAAACCCTAAGAGAATTCGCCATCCTCCCTCTCCCCTTTTGCATATTTTTTGCAACCCTTGAGAGATATTGTGTGAGAAGAAACCAAGAACAAGAACGAGCCTCGATTGGATACGGTGCCCACACTCCGTGATCGTTGTAGCGCATCTGGGTCATACGCAAGAAGATCGCTGGGTGGTGTATACTCAACATGGAACAATCGAAACTTTACCACATAGTTTCATTCGGTGCATTTCGTATGCCATCTTAATATATATCTAGCCTTTTCATGAAAAATGAGAGTTTACTATTTTTACAGCCCCATAATCGTCGATCTAATTTAATTTTAAAACTTCCGCTGCGCCGACTCTAACAATGGTATCAGAGCCGGCGATGCATTTTTCATGAAATGATTTTGTGCTAACCGTGGTTTTGCAGCTTTTAGTCGTTACGATCCGGTCATTGAATGTATGGATTTATTTTATTGCATTTAACTGAAAGTATCCCGACTATTTTTAAATCGGGATTAGGATTTTGTAGGCCTCCTACGTGGGGCATAGGTTTTTTTGCAATGTAAATATTTATTTTCATTCATGTATTTCAGATTTATATTGTAAATCAGGACATAAAAATGGAGGATCGATTCAACGAAGCAACAACCGTCGTGGCGGCGGTGTTGCGGCACTGGTGCGGGGCAGTTGCAGTGTTCATGCAGCAACAGTGCGCATGCCGTGCGCAACAGAGGTTCTAGCGGGCACGGTGACGGGCGCGGGACACCCGCTGCACAGTCGACTAAAGCACAACACAGTCGACTATGTCGCGCCACAGTCGACTGAGTCGCGACACAGGCGACTGGTGCGCGGGGCGTGTAATACCTCGACCTATTTTATTAAAGATTTATATAAATAAAAAGAGTTTTTGGATAACCTATTTTTGACCCGAATATTTTTTTTCTTGGATAAAAGAAATGTTTTATTTTCGCTTCGGTGTAAAAATCCTTTTTCGGGTAACAAAAATCTTTTTTTAGAGGTTTGAGGATGTATTTGACAAAAGAAAAAGAGATTTTTATTAAAGCATATTTTTGATATTATTGTTATTAATCTC
>JAUZSS010573200.1:0-13516 GCA_035668195.1 Sarracenia psittacina
TCCCCTCTAAGCCCAAATCTACTCAACCTATCCCCTGTAGGAAGTCTACCTTTAATTGCCACCCAAAGTTGAAAGCTGAATCTTGGTATATTTGAGGGAAACCACACAATTTTGCCCCAACTAACTTGAACACCCTGTGGTCTTAAAACATTGAATAAGGTGCTAATAGAAAATTTCCCCTCATTAAGGAGCCATATAACCGCATCTGCCTTCTCAGAATTTGGGTAAAAATCAACACACTCCTTCATTTCCATAAGTTCAAAGGTACACGTAGGGGGCCATTTCCAACAGTTTCCATCAACCATAGAGGCTACTTTAGCCAATTTACCCAAACCCGAATCATAAATAATACGCGGGCCCCTCCTTTCCGCAATGCTTCCCCACGGATGCCAAGGATCCCACCATAAGAAGGTGTCCTTCCCGTTGCCAATTTCATATTTGAAAAATTGTTTCACCAAAGAACGTAGCTGTAGTATTTTCCTCCAACACCACGATGCTGCTTGAGGGATTTTAATTTCCCAAAAGGATCTCCCTCTCAACAGGTTCGACTTAATCCACATACACCATATCGACTTGGCACCCCCCGTGAGGAGAAACCATACATGTTTAGCTACCGCGGCTTTGTTCCATAAAACCAAAGCTTTGACTCCAAGGCCACCTTCTTTCTTCGGATAACAAACTTCCTCCCACGCTACTTTTGCTCCCGAGGTTCTAAGTTCGGGACCACTCCATAAGAAGGCCCTCACAATTGCATCAACCTCCTTGTACACCCTTTTAGGGAGAACAAACAAGGAAGACCAAAACACTTGCATGGAAAATAAGATTGAGTCAATGAGTTGCAGGCGACCCGCAAAGGATAGCCATTTACATGTCCATACCTTAATCCTAGCCACAATTCGATCAATAATAGGCTTACATTCTTTATAGCTCAATTTTGTAGTTATAAGGGGAACACCCAAGTATCTAACCGGAAGCTTGCCTTCACGAAAGCCACTAATCCGGAGAATGTCATTTTTAAGATTTTCGTCCACCCCTGAAAAAAATATATCACTCTTGGAATGACTTGGAGCTAATCCTGAAAGCTTTTCAAAGTGATTCAACACCTCCTTGATGACAAGAATCGAGTCCATATCAGCTTTAGCAAAAACCATAAGATCATCCGCAAAAGCTAGGTGAACAATCTTCTCCTTTTTACACCTCCAGTGAAAGTTAAAAGGTCTCTCTTCCGTAAGTTTTGAAAAAAGGCCGGAGAGAATTTCCATCGCCATTACAAAGAGATAAGGAGATAGTGGATCCCCTTGACGCAACCCCTTCTTACCTTTGAAGAAACCATGAAGCTCACCATTAATACACACCGAAAAAGAAGGGGAAGTTATACATTCCTTAATCCACCTTACCATGATAGGGGGAAAACCCATACCTTCCAAAACACTAATCATGAAATCCCAGTTCACATTATCGTACGCCTTCATTATATCCACCTTTAAAGCACATCTAGGACCTTTATCTTGCTTATGGTAATCACGGAGAAGTTCTTGGGACAAGAAGATATTATCCGCTATTCTCCTACCTTGAACAAAAGCGGATTGGTTATGAGAGACCACCTCATGCAAAGATCCCTTAATTCTATTTGCTATCAACTTGGTAATGCATTTGTAAATTGTATTACAACACGATATCGGCCGATACTCTTTGATTGACGAAGGATTAGGTACTTTCGGTAATAGAGCAATCAAAGTAGTATTCACTTCCTTTAACAACTTACCCGAAATAAAGAAGCTCTTGACTGCTTTAATAACCTCTTCCCCAATCACATCCCATGCATCTTTAAAAAAACCCGCAGAAAAACCATCCGGGCCCGGAGCTTTATTAGATTTTAAGGACCATAGGACCTCCTTAATCTCAACATCTGTGACTTCCTTGGACATAAGCTCAATGCTTTGAGGGGATAGCCTTTTACTAATTAAACCGATGATGGCATCATGAGAGCCTCCCTCAAGAGGAGATGAAGTACCAAATAAATTTTGGAAATAGCCCACAATATGTTCGACCATATCCTCCTTAGTATCACACAACGATCCATCATCTCGAGTTAAAGAATCGATTCTGGATCTATTTCTCTGAAAATTCAGGGACTTGAAGAAAAATTTTGTGTTCTGGTCCCCCAAATTAAGCCACTGAATTCGGGATTTTTGTTTGTAAAAACTCTCCTCAGCCATTTTCAATTCCCTATACTTGCTATACATTTCTCTTTCCTTACATTGCAGCTCAGTATTTCCCGGATTCATGTCCAGCCGAATCTGGATATCTTCCAGGCCTTGCTTTGCCTCTGTAACCCTCTTCGGCAACCCACCAAATTCTTCCCTGTTCAGCTTCTTCAATTTACCTTTGGTGAGGCGAAGTTTCCCACAAAGTTTGAACATATCAACACCCCTAATATCCGATGACCAGGCCTCTTTAACCAGCCGAATAAACATAGGATGCCTCGCCCAAAAACTGAAATATTTGAAAGGTTTCCTAGATTTGGAGACCTCCAAATTAAGGGAGATTTCGATCCTGGAGTGATCAGAAATACCTGGGGGACTGAAGGACGCATAGGAATTTCCCAAATCCTTCAACCAAATATCATTCACAAGTGCCCTGTCGATCTTTGATTTAATAAACTTATCCCCCACTTGATTGTTGGACCACGTATGTAACATCCCATAATACCGGAGATCATCAAGACTCGCTTCAAAAATGCAGTTGTTAAATTCATCCATATGACTGAAGCATTTATTACCACCACCAAATTTCTCCGCCGGGAATCTAACAACATTGAAATCCCCAAGCACTAACCAAGGGATGACATTACAGCTAGGTGCAGCTGAAACCAAACACTTCCATAACAATTCTCTTTCCTTAGCGGAATTAGAGCCATAAACAAAGGTAACTCTTAAAGAAATTTTCTCCTCTAACAAAAAAGCATTAGTATGGACCCACTGATTTCCAGTATCTAAAATGGAAAGGTTTACAAAATTTGGATTCCAACAGACCCAAATACGACCCAAAACAGCATGATCATAGTTATGAACAAGATTCCATCCCGGCAAAAGTTTCTCAAAAATAGGCATGGCATTTTCCTGGGTGATTCTTGTTTCATTTAACGCAAAAATATAGGGTCTAGCAGCAAAAATAACACTCTTTAGTTCATGCTGTTTTAGGGGATTATTTAAACCCCTAATATTCCAGGAACAAAAATTTATCATTTAAAAGTTAGGGATTCGACCTCTTTTTCCTCCTCTTGCTGCTACTCGATTTCTTGCTCGGAGGACTTTTTAAGCCTATCTTCTCTGGGGGACTCTTCTTCGTCACCGGGCTATCAAATTCATCCATAACCACACCTCCAGATACATCCAGAACCTCGATGGAATCATCTTCCGAATCTGATTGGTATTCCGACTGAACCTGATCAGCTAACATATCAACTTTTTCCAACACATTGGTATTATGTAAAGGATTGTCTGGAACAGGTAATATCCCCCTCGCACTTGAGCTATCAGGCTCTTCATTGTGTACAGCCTCTTTGGGAGAAGTATGCTCCATAGAATGAACATCCTCAGGAACCCCTTTACTATGCTTTGACAACGCCGCAGGGTCTTCAAAATGCTCCGGAGAGGAGGCATGCATAGGTTCTTTGCCTTTGTTTTTACCAACATGGGTCCATCCTTCTTCCTCTGCACTCTGATTGTTGGACTTACATTTCTCCGTAGAGTGACCAAAAGCTTTGCAAAAGGAACAACTTGAGGGCAAACTTTGGTATTCCACCCCAATCTCTGCAAACCCTTCTCCACGTCTAACTATAAGCGAATTCAAAAGAGGCTTCGAGGCCTCAACTTCAACGCAAACACGTGCATAGGATAATCTTCTCTTGGTGGCCGTGGCCCTATCCATGTAAAGAGGGAAACCCAAGGAGCTAGCAATTTTACTAAGGCTTCTCTCCGTCCAGAATTCCAAAGGGAGGTCAAATAATTTAATCCAGACAGGTATTTTTGCCACTGTTTCCTTCTCGAACTTCATCCATATCCTCCATTTCCTGAGAATAAGGAGCTTCCCCGAAAAGTGCCATGGGCCCATATCTACCACATTTTCCATCGATTCAACATTTTTGAATTTAAAGACATACATACCTTTGTCTGTACCAGTGACATCAACCAGCCCATGTTTATTCCACAGAGTTCTCGCAGTAGCACGAACCAGACCGAAAGGAAGATTTGCGTCAAGGAAATAGCCTACCAAGCAATCCTCCCATGAGCTTTCATCAACAGCGTCTTCCTCTATCTCTATGATTTCAGGATTTTCAGGATTGGCACTCTCAACAAAATTCAGTTGCCCTGTAGAGCTCCTATTTGCGAGAGGAGACGAATCAGGACTATTCCCAGGACCCCTAGAGCTTTCACCACGCTGCGAACCAGTCACAACCTCAGTCCATTGACGATCATCAGTGAAGCTCCCGACCCTTCCCCCAAATCGACCTCTCTGAGCATAACCTCTTCCACGTGCAGATCTATTACCCAAAAGATTATTCCCCTGGCCCACGACCCTCGGAGCCTGGAATTGATCACCATACTCCGATTCATCCTCATACTGACCAACATCTTCTCTACCCATATTGATTTTGTCCTGGTGGATTGCATCATCATCTAGATTTTCGCGACTCCCCTTAATCGGAGAACTACCCTCCCGATTTGGGGAAACTCTATCACGAGCACCTCCGCTCGAAACCCCTTTCGGTGAAATCGACCTTGGCGAACGAGAGTTTGCTTCGGAGTGAGTTTTCAGAGCACTTGGGAGAGGACTGATCCCCCCTTGAGAACGGGCAAAAGCTCCCTTCTCCACCTTCTCATATACACTATCCTTCAATGGCAAATAGAAAACCCTTGATCGCTGCGATCCCTCTTCTTCCCCCCTTGTTTCCATCGTTTCGATCGGACCAAACCCTAGCACGAAAATCGCACCTTCAATTGTGTTGCCTCCCCTGCCATGTTTTGCTTATATGGTCACTAATTTTGTACCTCTAGGTGCTGAAATGGGTGCGGTGTTTGTAAATAGTGATATTTTGGTTAGTTTCCTTTAGTTCTCTTTTGGGTAATTTTGTGTGGGTTTTCTTTTGGGTTGTAAGGCCTGGGGAATGCCCCTTGTAAATTTGTAAGTTTCTTTTTATAAATCATTTAATTACCCAAAAAAAAGCTGAATCAGTTGTTGCTGAACGAAGAGTCACCTGGACATGCCCGTTACATGTTCGACGAACTGCCCCAACCATATTCAAAGTGTAAATCTGGAAGTGGGGCTGAGGGTCAAGTTGTGGCCGAAGAAGCCAGGGGTGCTGATGCTTCAGGTGACACCCTTAAGGGGTTGGGCAAGTTAGCGGATAATGGGAAGTGGAAGCAAGAAGTGGATTTTAGAGGTGATGCGGGCTTTGGAGATGTACCGAATCCTGCTCTCCACATGCTCGATAAAACGCCTCAACCGGTTGCCGTGGAGATCAAAGAGGCGAGGAAGGGTAGAGATGAGTTGGATGTAGCTGGTGAGCCACCTCAGCAACTTCCTGAGTCTCCTAAAAATATGAACAGATCCTGGGCAACAGTGGTGGGAAACGGCAGAACCTCTAAGAAAAATGAGGATCTTCCCAGGCTTAACCAAAGAAGTCTTTCCAGCTCTAAATTGGAATTTTTTGCTCCCAAAGTTCTGGGTATTATAGATATAGAGGAGGATTTGATTGATGAACAAATATGGGGTAATTGTCTGGTTGGGTATTTTCTGGATGAGAACCTAGCTTATGGCTTAGTAAGGGCAATGGCTATGACTTTGTGGAGGAACAAGGGGCTTTTGGAGGTTAAAGGTAATGATAGTGGCTTTTTCTACTTTAAGTTTAAAAGTTTGCAACATATGGAAAATATCTTAGAGAAAGGGCCTTGGCACTTCTCTGGAAAACTTTTAATCTTGCGAAAATGGAAAAGATGCCTGAGATTAACTAAGGAAGCAATGGCAAAAATTCCGGTTTGGGTAAAGTTTTTGGATTTACCTTTGGAATTTTGGAATGCCCCGTGCCTCAGCAGAATTGCAAGTGCTGTTGGGACTCCCCTTTTCCTGGATAAGGCTACTGATACGTTACAGCGTATATCCTTTGCGAGAATCTGCATTGAAGTCGATGCAACCAAGCCGTTAATCCAGTCAGTTTCTGTGAGGTGTGCAGGTGAAGTTATTGAAGTGCCCATCGAGTATCAAGGGTTGCCTCCTAAGTGTGATCGGTGTAAGTCTTTTGGCCATGTTTTGTCAACTTGTAAAGAGAACGGTTTGAAAAGGGACTCTGAGGCTATCCAAGCAGCAAGGGTCCGGGAAGATAAAGATTCTGATAGCTCATCGGATTCGTCTATTTCGACTGAATGGGTAAAAGTTAGCAAGAGAAGGAAGGATAAGGAGAAGAGACAGAAGAAAATTGCCGCCCAGTCCGTTGTGCAGCCCAGGGGTTTTTGCGGTCCTCATCCTGCTAATCCTCCACGCCGGTCGGTTGTTCCGAGCCGTGGCCTAGTCATTGACCCGCCTCGTCGATCATCCCCAGATTGTGGCCCCGTGGATAGAGTTAGTTGCTCGGTCCCTCCTCTTAGCCCAGCTATCCAGGCCTCTCTACGCTCCCAAGCTGTAGAAGGGGCCGGTAAGCTGGGTAACAGGCTGTGATATTGATTAGTTTTGTGATATGTTTTGGTTCACTTTTGCGGAAGCCAGGGTATCGCTTGATGATGTATTTTGGTAATGTGTTGGTAACACTCGTAGTTGATCCAGTATTTAGTTAAGTTGTTAGTGGGTATCTTTAGGTTGTACTGCCTGGGGAATGCCCCTTGTAATCCTGTAATTTATATTTTTTCTTTTATTTATACTTACCTTACCCAAAAAAAAAAAAAAAAAAATTAATTGTAATGTCTGAAAGAAACAATGATGAAGAAGGTTTCTTTTGTAACTTGCATCATATATATTTCCATGAAACATTATTTGAAAAATTCTAGCCACTTTGTACAATCTCAATTCAATGGTTGAACTCAGAAAGATGACCAGCTCTCATCCTTTATTTCAATTGACCAAGTCCAGTCCGTTCTTTTTCTCTTGTATATTATCTGTGTCAGTTGATAACTTTTGCATGCCTGATTATAATGGTTCTCAGCTTTAGCTCCTTTGCATTCTTGCTTTATGCAGAACTGGACAATTCATGGACTGTATTGGGGAAACTATAGAATTCTTCAACCAGCAGTACGGAATGATTCTCTGAAGGAGCTACTAACTTGGTTGACGAAGGGCATAATTACGGTCCATATTTCTCATACTTACAGCCTTGCAGAGGTCAAAATCTCTATCTTTTACTTTCTCGTTCTTTGATTTAAGAAAGTTCCTCATCAGATAGGATTATGAAAACTATTTACTCTTTCCCTTATATATCCATCTATAATACTAATGGATAATTTCCTAGGACTAGACAAATCCAAAGCGCGACTTTCACCTGGACTTGAAACTTCTACCTCGGTTCATGTTGCACAGACCATAATCCTAAACCATTGTAGAATTATTTTTAACTTTGGCGAGCATATGAATAATTAGAGTATTCTGGGTGCTACGGGCCCAATATATGAAGAGTTGCTTTGTGTTAATAGGTCTTTTGAAACACAGGTTATGAACATTCCAATCGAGTAAGAGGTATTTTTCCTGTAAATCCTCGATGTTATACTCTTTTGGAAAGCCATGGTTTGCTCCATATAGATATTGAAGTTTGCTATGGCCGAACATGTTTTTCCTAAGCTAGGACGAATTAGGATTAGATGAGTGTAGTCTGTAGTGTTATTGTTCTATCGACTTTTTATCTATTAGGATTCACCTTAGCGACCTCATAAAACTTCTGGCTTGGGATTGATGGGTAAGGGCAGTGTTTAAAACTCTCTCAAGATGTGAAACTCATAGTGGGTTACGAAATCTCAAAAAGGAATCATCAACGCGTTTCTGCTGCCACCCTCCCCCACCGAGGAAAAAAAATTGTATTTCTCGACGTAGTCGTGATTTTTTTTTTTCCCGGTGGCATGGATCATTCTAAATAGTTCTGCTACTTGTTTTTTTAATTACGATTTCCAGACCTCATTTGCCAAAGATTTTATTTCATTCCTTGTTTAATTATCCATCTTGTCTCTAGTACCAATTATCCAATTCCTTATCCCAAATGGCAACTCATCAAGGGGTGTGTGCAGGTCAACATGGTATGGCTTGAGTGATAATCCGTCAACCAAACCATTTATGGTGGTATAAAAATTTTTAGCCAACCACCAAACCACCCACTTTCTAAAACTGGCAACTTTTATGTAATTTTTTGGTGGTTTTACAATTGCGGATTGGCGGTTTGAAAGTAATTACAAATTATTTTTTCCCTTGTTATGCACAATTGCACATTACAATGCATTCAAAAAAAATTCTCAGAATTAAAAGTGCAAAATTTTGGTGTAAATTTAATACTTAATAATACAAAATTAATGTGCCCTTATTATGCACATTACAGTGCATCCAAATTATAATAGTGCATGGGAATTCTTAGAAGAAAGTGCAAAATTCTGGTGCAAAATTAATGTGCTCCTGTTATGCACATTATGGTGGTTGGTTATTAATTACCAGCCACTCAAAGAATCATTTTCTTTTCTGAAAGCATCTAAATGAAAATTCGTAGAATAAATAAAGTGTCAAACTATTATAAAAAAATTAGTACTAAAGCATATTGGCGGTCCAGTTGGTTTATATGGCGGGTGGAATATGTGAAACCGTTATCCATAACCAATCTACATATATTAGGTATGATTCGCCCAATTTGTCATTATTTTTTAAAATAACTTTAGTGGGTTGGTGTGGAGTGGGCAGGTGCGATAGGTGGGTTGAACAAATTATTGCAGTATTTGCTGCTCATGATTGCATTGATCAAAAGACCCCCTGCTTTCTATCACCACTTCCTTTTAAGAATACCAGATTATTCGGATCCAGATGGGGTGCTGCTTATGTAATTTTAGTTGAAGTGGCTAATGCCCAATCTTTCTTTTTTACTGCCTTTAGCTATCACTTACGAATAATGCTTCCAAGTCATTCCGAGTCAACAGCAGGTTATTTACCATGAGTAGGAAGTCCTTACCGCTCTCCTCAACTGCTCTATCCTGTACAAGTTCAAGAAGAGCCTCCCCCTTTTATATTTGATAACCCACGTTCTTTTACACTGGATGCCAATTTATTTAAAATATATATATTTATACACACACACACACATATATAATGTTGGAATTCTGGCCGGCTGTAACGGTAGAATTCATTTTGGATTGAATTCAATTGGCTATTGATGGCTGCCTTTGTAACCGTTGTGTATTAACTCTGGTCATTCAATCCTTGTATTCTATATAATCGATCTTCTCTGGGTCATTTGAGACACACGAAATACACAAGCTGTATTATCCAGTTTCTTATCTTCTGAGTTTGAGAGAGAGAGGCAGGCGAAGGCTGGTTCGGGCCGAACTTGGTGGTGTTCCAAGTGTTCGGGACAACCGTTTTATCCTGGGAGAACGACGCCGGTGGAGAAACCTACAACATCCTCGGTAGGCGGCGAATCGTTCTTAAGGAGACTGGCATAACAGGACTCGGTTCGGTTTGCGTATTCTTTCAATTAAATTTCTGTAATTTATTTCTGTAATATTCTGTATATTGTAATTTTTGGAAATTTATGAATATGTATTTCTACACCACCGAGCATGAATCTCTGCCTATGTGTTATTTTTGGTAAAATTCTCCAACAATCTTAAGAATGAATTTCGTTTGGATCATGCTCGGTTGGGACTAGATCTGGATCTAGAATACATATTCTTTTGGAACAAATGTTTTGATTACAGAATATCAAAAGAAGTAGCGGACGAAGTTGCTGCAACTATATAATTAGAGTTGGAAACTGAATCTTTCGGCCACGAATCCCATAGTAGCGCTCCGGTGGCGTATTCGGTCGCTCTACTCGATACCTTGAGTATAACTCTCATGAGGAGAGGCATGGTGAGTGCGGGTACTGGAAACGCCTTGCATCCTGATCTGGATCTGGATGTTGCTTCACTAAGCGCAAAGCAAACTTGACATTAGAATCGAAAGATTGGACCCTCGGTGATTCTTCAGGCAGCCATATTATCCTCTGGAGAAAAAGGCCTACCGGGTCAACAGAATATGTAATTTGTAAATATGGAAAACGTATGTAAGAGTTTTCATAAGTCAGTCGTGCGCGACTTAACACTTGATAAAGATCTAATCGGCTACAGCGGTAGGCAGTTGTGCGCGGCTGACCAGTGAAAAAGTGAATGGTTCAGCCTCTTTGGAGCCTGAACAGTGTCCTTTTTGGGGAGTGGTGTTGAACCCTTGAAATCTTGATATCGATCTGAGAGGCTATGGATTTAGGCAGCTGTGCGCGGTTGGCCTTATGATCGACCTGTGGAATAACAGTTTACTCGGTTTAAGCCGTGACACTGTTGGTCTGATGTTCTGATCTGCTCAGATCAAATTATAGCCCTTGGTCGACACAAAGAAAGAAGGGTGTCGACACTTTCGGTATTACTTTCTATAAGGGAAGTTGCATACCATTTAGGTTTCGAGGGCGCTACCCTCGAACCCCCACCAGGGGGCGCGCCCCCTGGGACCCCGCCTCATGTTGTGCCAAGCGGGTGATGATATGTTGGGGATTAAGTTTAGATTGTTAATCTATTCTTATTATGACGGCCATATGTGTATGGCGCATTTTTCCCTTTCCTGTTGGTTAACACCAGAAAAATGGTGCGCGCGAGGAGCATCCACAGGAGTGAGCAATGAGTTGCTCTACAGCTTTGAGGAGCTTGTTTTTGGGAGGCGAGTGCTCAGAGAAGCACATTGGCAAAGGACCTTATGAGGAAGAGAGGAGTCATAGCTCGGGTGAAGCTTGATTATGATGCCTTTGAGTTCCCTACAGAGGAACATGCTTAGCTCGGGAGTAAGCTTTGATGCGGAATCAAAGGATCAGCTCAGAAAAGCTTTACTACATTCAGTTGAGATGCTCTGAAGAGCCGGGTACTTGGACCAAATGGGGCATACCTTTGGGCCAAAAGTCTCTTGGTTTATAAATTTTCTTAAAATAAAAAATTAGGTCTTTTTATTCTTTTGGTAATTTTTATAAATATTGTTGAAGTTATATATATTTTATATCTATTAGTGATGTAATTATGACACTACGGTTCGATGTTCAAGTTTGGCTAACAGTTAAACCGGTGAGCCATCCGTACGATATCTTTTTCTCTTCACTCAACGATTCACTTTTTGTAATATTGTTGAATTGTAGTCAATCATATAAAAAGGACGATTGTACCTTTTATCTTCCCTCATGATATATATAAAAACCATCTGTTGCAAGTTTGTTGTGATCTGTGGGTTTTTTAAAGATTAATTTATACCTCCCGTTGACTTTGTTTTTTTGATGGTGGTGAGGTGTGGAATGTGTTTCCCGATGCAAGATTTATATCTAGCTGACTTCTTGTAAATGACAAATAGGCCTGACCCTGACATTGATGCTGTTTTAAGTCAAATTTCTAAGGATTATACTGGTCTCATACAAGACAAAGTAGAAAACCAAAATAAAGGTCCATCATTTGTCTAGGTCATCAAAACTCTCTCCTCGACAGAGTAACCATCAATATTGATTTTGCAAGGGCTAAATCTGCCTGATATTTTGTAACAAAATAGGCCTGACTTGATATTTTTCAAGTAGAAATCGTAAGGATTATACTGGCCCTATACAAAACAATGCAAAAAACCAATAAGAAGTCCATCATTTGTCTAGAGCATCAAAACTCTCTGCTCAACCGAGTTACCATGAATATCAATGTTGCAAGGGTCAAATCCACCTGATATTTTGTAAGGACTAAAATAACTAGAGAAAAAGGAAGATGCAATTGCCGTGATAGGATTTGAATCTAGGCATGCCTTAACCACTTGGCCAACTCCATAGCTTTGGGAACCTTCTTAGTTATTAGTCTCTAGTCTGTGCACAATGGCAGGCCACATTTTTCTGCTTGAACATCTTTTTTCTTTTTTAAAGCGAACATATCCGTTCCATTTCTCTTAGAAAATGGTCCCCATGGACATAAAACACAAACCCCAGTTGGTTGAACTCATTGAATTTGTTTCCATCAACAACTTAACACAATGCCAATAAAACTTTAGTGCAAGTAATAATGGCATGGTATTGCCATCCAACAATAAACTACCATATAGAATAATTTTCATACTTAAGTTCATTCTACTAATTATCACATTTGAATAATAGTATTTAAGTTCTTTTTAGGATAATTTTTTTGGATCTTTTTAGGATACTTTTTGAACTTTTTTGTTTGTTTGTTTAACATTATCGTCTTTAAAAAAGATATAAAAAAAAAAAAAAAACAGCTTTTTAGATTCCACTGGTTAGGAGTAACCGTAAAAGTAAAACTAACCAAAATGAAAAGAAGTTTAGTAAGATAAAAAAGCTAGTTTCCAGCAAAAATGTGAAATTTTTCCTAAGTGATTTTTTTTTCAAATTTGGTAAAAAATCTCTCTTTAAAATTTCTTTCTTGAACAGAAATTAGAAAGAAAAGACAAAATCTGGGAAAAAAACAACGAAAAACTACCATTAGTATATCTTTGTGGTAGTTTATTATTGAATTTAAATGGTACTATTAGCCTATTAGGTACATGGCATCTTGCATCGACTTTTCTTCTCTTGGCAACACCCATAGCACCAAATGCCCTTTATGTGCTTTTCCACTTCTCTCACGTATCAAATATCAATAACAAAGGTCAGCACCATCGGTTGCTTACTCTTTGCATTTTTAGCTCCATCTTGATCATTGTTCAGTTGCAACTCAAGTATTACCAACCTCTATTGGTCTTTCTGTTTCTGTCTTCTGTCTCTCGCACTAGGATCATCTATTCCTATCAGCTTTGTGTACGGCTGAAAAACTCTTTCTCTGTTGCTGCTTCCTCTCGGTGGGGTTATTGAGCTCTCGTTTGGCAACAGGCTTGAAGTCGACTTAAAGCTGACCTTTTACCATTTAGCTTAAAGTTAAAAAAAAAAAGTCAAAAAGTCTCGTTTTCAACTCAAAGGCTTTTAGCTTGTTTTCTTTTATTACATAATTTGTTTTTATGTTTTTTTTTATAAATATCATAACTTTTACTATATACCTCTATTTTTTTGGGGGTAATTATGGTTTACTTCCATTTTTTATACTTTTTAAAGTTTTAGACCCATCTTAATTTTTTTAAGAGTTTTAATCCCATTATTTTTGGGGATTGACAAATTTGCCCCTCCTCCTCCTACTCCTCCTCATACCCCTGCCATTAACACCACCTCACCGACCATCACCACCACTGACCACTGCCACCGTTGCCGCCCACCACCGTCCACCACCACCGCCACCGGCCGCCGCCG
>JAUZSS010574289.1:0-13451 GCA_035668195.1 Sarracenia psittacina
TCCCGCTCAATACACTCCAAGTGTACTAACACATCAAGCTCGAAACTCAAATCCCAAGATCGGGATTCGATCCTTTCAACCTAGCCAAGACCAGCTAATATAACGATGTGCTACAATCGTACCAAAGAACAGTCCGGGTCCATTGCGGTTGAGAGGCCCTTGTATATGTCTCAGAACCTTTGACCCGATCATCCCCATTTCATGCGACGAGTCAAATACTAGACATAATATACGGACAATGCATACATACATCATAAATACAGTAAATATGAACCCAGGTATACATACCCTCTCAATTGATCATTAATATTTCTGGGATCCTGGATAATACGTAAAAGCATGGATTTTAGGTATACCGATCCCAACAGATTCAACTACAAAAGAGAAAGTGATTCCTATAGCCAGCTTGTTCTTCCGGTCAGGATAGTCCCTCTTCCAGTGTTCCGGCTTCTGACAAAAATAACACTTACCCTTAGGCCTTTATTTAATCGTTTAATTTGATGGTCTCGGATTAAAGATTAAATGGCTAGAGTTTTGGAACCCTAAACGAGTCGTCAATGGCTTGACCTTCTTTCTCAACCCCTGGACCACCGTCACAAGACCGGACCATCATTGGAATGTTGGAAAAAGTCCGAAAAAGAAGCCCAAATAGCCCCAGTTTGTAAAAAATTACTGATGTGTTCCAACAGCGCGCAACCGTATTGTAGGCGCTGTTTGGCCACCTTGCCGCCACCGTTCGGGTCTGAAAAAATTATTGTAGCTTGGTAACATCCTGAGCTTGATCCAAATTTTAAAATCGCATCCAAAAACGAAACAAAAGTTCCCCGAAAAAATCTTTGAACGTGGCCTCACTGTTCATGGCGAGAATATGCAGCATCAACTTTGAAAAATATTATGGACCCCTTCCCGTTGTTGCCTTGCCGCCATCGAACCACCATAGGAAATCTAACGGATTGAACTTAATTCTAGCAAAAAAATCGAGTCGAAAAAGTACCCGAAAGCCCCTAAAACGGAGCACAAAGCAGTCAACAGTGCGCCGCCCGCACCTGCTGTTGCCACCACTTGTTGGTTCTTTGCCGTCTCGTTTTCGGCCTCCGTTTTGTGATCCAATATACATCAATAATCTGGAAAAATAACTTGAATGAGAATAATATCACACTACAAATCCTATGCCCCACGTAGGATGTGTACAACCATTCTAATCTCGATTTAAAAACCGTCAAGATACGTGGTTAAAAGCGATATAAATAAATTATTCATTCAATCGAATAAAAAACCGGATCATAACGACGTATGCTGCAAAACAAAGGTTAGAACACGTTTTTTTCATGAAAAATGCAGCCTGGCTCCGATACCATTGGTAGTGCCACGTAGCAGAAAAAATAGTGGGCCCATAGCCCACATGTCCCAGGATCGCAACCTGGCTCTGATACCATTGTTAGTGCCGCACAACGAAAAAATCAAAAACATGACGACGTGATCGTAAAAAACGTCGTGTCGCGTTTTCCATGAAAAACTAATTAAGTATTCTGATATTTTATGATTAGATATACCTTCAAGAAACCTGAACAACTTTCTTTGATGCCGTACTATGGACCGAAACAACCCAACGATCTTCTCACATATGACCTGACGCACGTGTTGATTTCGGCGTGTGGGCACCAATCCAAATCAATCACTTTGGCTTCAATACACACTTTGGCTCTCAAAAATTTTGCAAGAAAATATGAGGGGGAGAGAGAGGGGGCGGCGGCACTATACGGTTCTAGGAGAATAAAGATTGTATTTTTATTCTCCTTTTTAATGTTGTATATATTTTCTCCACATATTTAGAGATATGTATATATCTCTTTCCGAAAAGATGTGTGTATATGATGTATACTAACAAAAATTAGGGATTCCTAATCCCTATCATGGCCGACCACTTATGCTGAGAGAGAGAGTGAAATATTTTCTCCATTTTAATATATATGTATATATATTAAAATAAATACAAGTGTACATATTATTACCTAAAAAATAATATTGTTTATACATTTACCCAAAACAAACAATCCTCTCTCCTACATACATGGCCGGCCACCTAAGGAAATATCCTAGGTGATCAAAATGCAAAAAACGCCCCGGAACATTTAATTTAATACCCCGACCGTCCCGTAAAAAATCGGACGATTGAATTGAATTAAATAATTACCGAAGCCAACCAAGAAATAAATCGTGCGTATAAATGGGCTGTGTGAGAGATCACAAGCAAGTATAGGACTCGAGTTAACCGTACGAGAAAATCTGACATCCCTAACTCAACCCCGGAGTTAGATCCTTTCTCGCACGAACCAGGACTTATTCTACTAAAGCCCCCAACTGAACTCCCGGCCCTAACTCGAATTATGTCTCGAGTTTCCAATTATCCCTTGCACCAAAATCTCCCAATGTTGAAGATATGGATTCCTGATGATTGATTTAGGTTACTGACAACCCGGTTCAATTATCCTCTTATCCTCATAACCGCGGTGCTTATCCTTTTGAATATGCCGGATCAACTGATCCACCGACTAGGTTTGGCATAATCAAATTTTTAAGCAAAGCACACGAGGGGGAACTCCTCAACCTAAATCGGACCTGGTCTCCATCAGCTAATTATCAACCATCGAACAAATAATAATAGTACCCAACCCACCGATCATTTTTATGTCAATATCGAAATCTCAGCCATTGGTGACTCAAAGCACTGCGCACTATGTGAACATGATTCTATCAATCACGTCGGGTTTAAGAGTTTGTGCAATACATTATAGTATAGGATGTGGATCCATTTATATAGTCAGTATAGAATTGATCATCATATTCATCACCCTCAATACACTCCAAGTGTACTAACACACAGCTCGAATATCGAATTTGCAGATCGGAATCTGATCTGTTCAATCCAGCCAAGACCAGGTAATATAATGATGTGCTATAATCGTACCAATTGATTATCTGGGTCCATTGTGATTGTGAGCCTACTTGTATATTCTGTCAGAACCTTTGACCTGATCTTCTCTGCTTCATGCAATGAGTTAAATACTAGACAGAACATACGGACTATGCATTCATCATCATACACCTAATAAATATGAAACAGTAAATGTAAAACCTCTCGAATGTTTCTTATTAATACACCAGGGATCAAAGATATAAAATATATAAAAGCATGCCTTTTAAGTATAATATCCCAACAAGACCAGGACCAGATCCAGACCTAGAGGAGAACCCCACCTACTTGTTACACGTGTAGGCGAGTGGGCCACATTATTTGAGATTGTCAGTAGAGAGTGGGCGCACAGAGATTGTCAGCTGCACAGTGGAGGTTTGCTCCACAGTCACAGCAACAATCTGTGGTGGCACAGTCCATATGTTCTGTCCCAGCTCCTACGCAGCCAGCGCGATTGCAGAGATCGAGGGGTAAAAGCACTCAACAGCATCTGATCCAGGGGCACACTTTCGCTTTACCAGATTCCAGTTCACCAGCAGCAGCACCGGGAGTGGCCGAGGCCCTCACGAGCACATCAGTTATGAGATGTACATTCTATATATACCATTCATGGGCCAGGGTCCTTATCGATGCTGGGGCATCACAATCGCATTCTTTCATTGCGCTTTCTTTTACTTCGACATTAGGTTTAGAGATGGAGACTTTGGGTAGTACCTTATGTGTTAAGACGCCGGTTGGTGACATAGTGACTTTGCGATGAGCTTGTAGAGGATGTGAGTTACGAATTTTTGATCATACTCTATTGTTCGATCTTATAGTTCTCGACACATACACTTTTGACATCATCATGGGCATGGATTAGCTCGTTGCCTACCGAGCTCATATAGATTGTGATCGGTGGAGGATGTTCTTCTACACTCCTAAGGGAGCTTATCTTTCTTTTTTGGGTGACCAGGATGATGGTTTAGTACCTTCACCTCTTCTTGTGCTAGACGACGATGATCTCAGCATTCTTCTATCTGCCTTGCCTATTAGTAATGATTATTCTACTCCTATGGAGTACCCTCCTGTTGTTGATGAGTTCCCTGATGTCTTTCCTTAGGACCTGTTCGAGTTGCCACCTCGGTGGGAGGTAAAGTTTGCTATAGATCTTATTCTAGGGACATCCCCCATATCTATGCCCTCTTATTATTTTTCTCCCGCAAACCTGGTGGAGCTAAATATTTAGCTTCAGGGGAAGGGCTTTATACTCCCTACTGTTTCACCATGAGGAGCGCCAGCCTTGTTCGCAAAGAAGAAGGATGGATCTTTACGCTTATGCATCGATTATAGGAAGCTTAACCGGGTGACGGTTAAGAACAAGTATCCCATACCACAGATTGACGATCTTTTCGACCATCTGAGGGGTGCGAGATGTTTCTTGAAGATCGACTTGCGTTCGAGTTACCACCAGGTTTGAGTAAGGGAGGAGGATATCCCGAAGACTACTTTTCGCACGTGATATGGGCACTTCAAGTTCTTGGTGATACCTTTTGACTTGACGACACACCGATAACGTTCATAGACCTGATGAATTACATCTATCACCAGTACCTCTACTAGTTCGTGGTGGTGTTTGTTGACGACATATTGATTTACTCATCATCTGAGGAGGAGCACGAGGAGAATCTAAGGATTTTCTTTTAGTTGTTATGGGAGCATCGTTTGTATGCCAAGTTCGATAAGTGCAAGTTTTCGCTCCAATAGGTGAGATTCCTTGGTCATGTAGTTTCAGGGAGAGTAGTAGTAGTGGATCCTTCCAAAGATTGAGGCTACGATGGGGTTGGAACGACCGAGGAACGTGTTTGAGATTTTGAGTTTCCTAGGATTTGGAGGTTACCACCAGCGATTTGTAGAGGACTTTTCTCCTTTAGCTACGCCTATGACTCGTCTCACTAGAAAGGGTACACCGTTTATCTGGAGTGATGAGTGTGAGTCTGCTTTCTAATAGTTGAAGGTGTGCTTGACTAGCGCTCATTTCTTGATTGTCCTAGAGTGGGGACATGGTTATTCTGTCTTCTGTGATGCATCCTTCAAGGGCTTGGGATGCGTGCTGATGTAACTCGGTAAGGTTGAAGCTTATGGTTCTCCCCAACTGAAGATGCACGAGAGGAACTACTGAGTCATGATTTGGACTTAGCAGCTATGGTTTTTGTGTTGAAGCTGTGGAGGCATTATCTTTACTATTAGCGCTTTGAGGTCTTTTTTGATCACAAGAGTTTACGTTATCTTTTCTCTCAGAAGGACATCAACCTTCGGCAACGGCGTTGGAAGAACTTTCTTAGCGATTACGACTTTAATTTGTAGCATCATCCATGGAAGGCCAACGCGGTGACCGACCCCTGTAGTCCGAAGTCCTTTTCCATGATTGCAGGTGATAGCATCAAGATTCCATCGGGTTCCAAACCGGTGATCAACGGGCCTGTGCGTGGTAGCAAACGGGTTAGGATAGGGTGCCGGCGTCCCAGTGTACCCTCTCCGATGATAAAGTCAATACCGGAAGGAGGAAAGTCAAAAACTGTAAAGTATTGAAATGTAGAGAGAAGGCAGAGAAGAAGATGAATAGTAATATCGACTGATAATGTATATTGAAATAACATTTTTTTAGATACCTCGTTCATAGGCTACTTGGAATATATATACTTAGTCTGATCGGGTGACACCTGGCAAGGTCAGCCGATACATGGCCCTTTAATATGAGAGCTTTCCTAAGATGGGCTGAAGACCGTTGGATCAGATATGGGGATATGCGTCTCACACGTGACAATCGGAAGCTAGGAGGAGAATCCATTAATTCCCATTTAATACCTCGTACAGAGCCTTTACACAAGCTGGACAGTGATAGGAGGTCGGTCTGACAGATGTCCCCCGTTATCATCACCCGTTATCATGTAACTTGCTGTGGAAGATACGTTGTTGCTGCCAAACTGATACATGCCGATCTGAAGTTTGGTCTATAATAGCGATAGGCGATCTGGGTCGGTAACATTGTTCAGTCGGATAGTCTGGACATAGGTGATTCCTTTGCTTGGTGAAAATAGTTCAAGTCTTTGGTCGGTTCATACGATTGGTATGGTCCAAACAATCAGTACCTAGCTCGGATGCTTGGCTTCTAGCTCTGATACTTAATTTATAGCTCGGATACTTCGCGTATAGCTCGGGTTATACGATCTGAATGAATCAGGTCAGTCGGCGACCGGCCCATATAGCCAAAGAAGCCCGAACGTACAGTAATGGGCTCGGCCCATAAGTAGATTGTGGGCCTGGTATACCGATCATGGGTCCAGGTGGGTTGAACGGGTCTTCATAGGTCGGATCATGGGTCGGACCTCTTGAAAGTATAACTTCTATCTTGATAAATATGACAGTGATATAGATGTGTCTTTCCAGAATCCTAATCCAAGTATTTGTATTGACCTGACTTATAGTTGTGGAAATTACCACCACATCAGTAGTCCCCTATTCTTGATAGGGATTAGTCGAAGACTGATGACTATCGAGAATATCAAAGTGAGTTCGGACAGATAACCCTTGTAAAAATTCAACCACGGCATAAGCAATAACCTCTGAGAAGAGGATATCTTGATCGGCCTTGTGTTCTGATCGAAGCCAATTAGTCTGCTTGGGAATCCGACCAATCACTTAGAATCTTGGGCTTTGTGGTGAATACCAGATGTTACTGAAAGAGGGATACGAATGGTCGTCGAATGCCAGTCTGCCCATAGTGAAAGAAGCGTATACAAGAAGCCAAATTCCCGACATGTATTTAATATGATGGACAACATTAAATGTGATAGACAATGTGTGGGCGCCAAGCGCCAGCTGGCGTTTTTCGAATACCCAAACGGCGCGCAATTTCGCTAAACGTTAGGATTGATCGTGCGTTCAGAGAAAAAACAAACTTCGCGGAGCCAAACATTCCTCTGTGAGATACATCCGTCGGAACACTTTTTCAGAATCATCACTGCTACCAAATTCATTCGGTATGTTCTCTTTCTCTCTCTTTCTTGTTTTTCGTTTCATTCCACGACCTGCGATTTCAATTTTTCTCGATTCTCTTCCTTTCGCCCTACCTGTGTTGAGTTTGAGAATCATCCGATAGATTTCGATTGGTTCTTGATGTCCGTAAGCCGTGATTCCTTAGCGGTTCTTTCTGAATCAGAGGGAGAAGATAATGTACTTCGTAGAGAGGTTCCCAGTTGTTCTTTGTCATCCGAAATCGAATCCGACTTCCAATTTTGCCTGAGTGTTATACCCATTTTAACGCTCTCTAGTGTTGCCCCAATGTCAATACCTTTCCTTCAAGAAGAGGGTCTGGTTAGGCGTAGGCATCATGTCGACGAAGTGGGAACCTCCGAGGCCGGCAATGCTTCTAGGGATGCGGTTATAACCGCTTTTCTGGAGCAAGTGAGACCATATTGCCCGCCGTCTAAGATAAAGAAGGGGGATTTAGACCGAATATGTAGGACATTCCAGATCCCTCCTAGAGTAGTTATGAGAGCTCCGACCAAAGAGGATAGAGCATACGCTCCCGGCCCAGGGGAGATTTGCATTTTCGAGTGGTCCCTACTAGCCGGGGTGCGATTACCCTTTCCTCCCCTAGTTAGGAAGGTTTTGAACTATCTAGCCATTTTTCCCGGTCAACTTGGGCCGAATGGTTGACGTATCTTACTGGGTTGCGCTATTCTATGGGAGTTAAAGAATAAGCGCAGCCTTACAATGGAGGAACTATTCCATTGCTACAAGCCAGCGGGGCAGGATGGGGGGCATATTAATCTGAAGGCAAATCGGGGTAAAACGGTAATCATTAACCTGCCGAGCTCCCTCAAAGGCTGGAAGGAGAAGTTCTTTTTTATATCCGGAGAGGGTTGGGAATGCCAAGCCTGGGAGAAGGACTCAGACGCTGCAATCCCGATCATCCGGATGTGGTCTCCACTTGCTTCCAAGGAAGACCGAGCGAGGGATATGTATAGGACAAAGAGGCAAAAAGATGCAGTGAAGGCCGCTCTTGAATACGCTGAACAGAACTGGGACGTCTTCATCACTCCGGATGGTTTGAGTACGTACCTTCTTGGTCCTGAACCTTCTTGTGAAGCCCTTAATCTAATTCGTATAGCCGAGGCCGAGGAGGCCGAAGAGGCCTGGATAGCAGCAGGTGAAAATGCCTCGTGAGCTCGGCCTTGGGTTGTCCTATCTTTTGACTTTTGTACTTTACTGATTTGAAAATTTATCTCGTTTATAGAGCTTGTAGCTGGTAGAAGTATCGGGGAAGCCAGGGAAGCTGGGGAAACTAAAGAAGCCGAGGAAGGAGCTGTTGGAGGTGAATCAGAAGAAGAGATGGAGGAAGCTTTTCGTCCTGACTCCCTGGTCTTGAGGGATCAGTCTAGGCGTGGAGGCTCCCGGGGAGCTGAAAGGACTGGAGGACGACCAAAGGGCAAACGTATTGAAAGTTCGGTGACCAGAGCTGTCCGTTCAAGAAATCAGGCTGCTGCCGAGGAATCCGTATTGCCGGCAAAAGGTGTTGTAGGAAGCTTGGCTGGAGTTCAGCCGACCATGTAAGTACCCGAGTCTGGGTCGAAATTGCCTCCCATTGCCGAGGTTCCCGCAGAAAGGTGGTCGATCTTTTTAGATGGCTTTGATGGAAAAAGATGCGATTGAAGGGCTTATGACTCAACAGGATAAGGAAGATTCGGTGTCCTTCTCCGCTGATGATGCTGCTGCCAACATTTTCAAGTGCGGATTCCAGGTATTGAACTTCTTATGATCCCTGAAGAACTCTCCGAGTAAACATTTAACTAATAAATTCATACTGATGGTCCGGGTTACTGATCTATCGTATTGTTAGGCTCTGGCTCTTGCTTACAACACCCATCTGAGGGAAAAAGAGAGCTAGGGGCAATGGCAGGAAGCTGAAAAGAGCTCCCAATATCATGCCCCGGAGCTGAAGCGAGCTAAAGAGGAGAACAAAAAGCTGAAGTGGGAGATCGCTACTCTCAAAGCTGATAAGGAGGACTTGGACGCGGCAAATCTGGCCCTTGAAGAAGAACTGAGTGCTGCTAAAGCGGCCATTTAGGGGCTGCAATATGATTTGGCTACTTCTGAGGATGCTCACGCATGGGATCGGATCCGTGGGATTAACTCTCTAAGGAAGACTGATGAATTCCGGAAGCTCGTTCAGGAGGAGATCGATGCGCATATGAAAATCCAAGAAGTTCTTTGTGCAATCGAGGGATTTTGGGCTAAAGGCTACAAAGCCTTCCGACTCCAGGCCAAAGATAAGTGGCCGGACATGGATTTTGATTCGATCAAGCTCTTGGAACGTTCGATTCCTGCCGATCCGACCGAAGAGGATGAAGATGATGAGCTAACCGATCAAACCGACTCGTCCGTGCAAGAGGTAGTTGGAGGTGAGATAATGCACACCGACCAAGGGGACCTACCTCATCCTGAGGGAGAGCAAGAGGTGCAGCAAACCCTTGCCTGAAATAGTCATCCCCCCATCAGAGGAAATTGGCGTTGACCCCCCGATCGATGGAAGAGCAACTTGCGAGCTACCCTGATACCCTTCTCTTCTCTCTTTTAATGCATAAACTTTATTCGTTCTATTCTCATCCTGTAACACTACAACAAAATTCACAATTGGCAACTAAATTTGGCAACGTAGGGTATTTTTAGTTGACAAATATATATTTTTGGCTACGCTAAAATGAAATACGTTGGCAAAAGTTCCAAATTTTTTTTATTAGCAACACAGAACTTATGGTTGGCAAAAAGTTTGAAAAAACATTTGCTAACTAAATTTGCCAACGCATGGTATTTTTAGTTGGCAAATGTATATATTTTTGGCTACGCAAAAAAAATAGGTTGGTAAAAGTTCAAAAAAATTGACTTTTAGCGACACAGAATTCATTCGTTGGTAAAAAGTATTGAAAAATATTTGGTGCCAAATTTTTTTTCCGCCATCAGGATGCAAATATTTTACCTACGCAATATTTATTTTTACCAACACATTACCGACAAACTATGTGCGTTGGTAAAAGTCAAGATACTTTTGAGATTTATCTCGTTTCGAAATTAGAATATTTAACAATCACTGTCCTTCGTGTTTTTAGATTATTGTTTCATTTTTTGTTTAAATCAATAATTTTGACCTTTCAGGAATTTTTCTTATTAATAAAAACTTGTGTCCAAATATTGATATATAAGATTTAATTTGATATGTTTTAGTAAACTTATCCCAATACGTTTTATTTAGTAATCTAATTAAATTTTTTTTTGAGATGTCCCATTGAATATAAAATATTAATTAATCGTTTAATTGTAAAATTCATAGTTTAAATGTAGTTGCTTAGTATTATAATGATAATAATAATTTTTTTTTTAAAAAGTCAAATTTTAAAGTATTAAAATAAAAATGAGAACGATATTAAGTTTAATTTTTAAATTTAAGTTATATATATATATAGTCGTTGTTGGATAATATTAGTTTGAAAAATAAAATAAAAATAAAAAAATAAAACAAAATAAGTTTGGGGGCTCATAACCCCGAAGTCAGTAAAAAGAAAAAGGGTAAAGAGGGATTAGGGTGAATGAATTAAAAGAGAAAGAGAGAAACATGGAGGAGGGGGGAGGAGAAGAGCGCACAAGGCGCGATCAGTCATGCCTTGGCTGGCGACCACCCCTGCCATTGCCGGCGACCGCCACAGCCAGCGTTGACCTCTACACTGCCAACCACCATTCAGCCATTCACTATTATGCCCCTCTCCTTGCACCTGCGCCACCGCCGTTTACTGACTCCTCCTCCGAGCAAGAGTTTTGCGAATTCTCCTTCGAGGTAGGATTCTAACTACTCTAGTCTAATTTATGCATATGTGTTGTGTAGCAACCCGGATTTTTAATAAATTATTTTAAAAAGGAAAATGGATTTTCGGGTACAAATTTTTTTTCGGTTAACAAAAATATAATTTTTGTTAAATTATTTTTGATGCAAGTATGTAAATATATATCTATATATATATAATGTTTTTTTTTTCTTTAACAAAAGTTTTTATATAAAACTTATAAAAAAAGAAAAAAGAAAAAAAACAAAGCAATTCGTTTTTGCAGAGGCACGAAGGAGAAAGCGAGAGAGAGCAGGGGAGAAGGGAGAGGGGCGACGGCACCGCCTTCTCCGGCCACCGACGTCGGCGTTGCTGTCGGCACGGAGAGGGGAGAAGACCGGCGACGCGAGGAAAGGGGAAAGGCCGGCGAAGCAGCGGCGGAACAGAGGACGAGTCGCGCGCGACTCCGACGAGCTTCGGCGGTCGATTCGAGCATCGATTTGGCCCATTTTCTTCCGATTTATTTGTCTAAGGTAATCTTCTAGCCCTCTAGAACATTGCTAGTAATTTATTTTGGATTATTAGCGAAGTTTTATGATCGATTGAAATCTAGAGCTCGTTAAGGCCGACGGGAGTAATTTTGGGTCCTTCGTCTAAGGTAATCTTCTAGCCCTCTAGAACAATGCAAGTAATTTATTTGCTTTGAACTTTGTTTATGCTCCGGTCCTTCGTCGACTGTACCCTCGGTGCTGCCAGGCACTCCTGTACTGTAAGTAATTCTCCTCCCCTCCCTTCGTGTTGGGTTTGCTTTCCTTATGAATTAATTCGCTATTCATTAACCAATCTAAGATTGTTTGGAGTTTGAGTGTACTCTTGCATGATTTGGGATCTTAACTGCATTCCATTTGTAACATTTGTGAAAAGGTTTTTTGATTTCTTATGAACCAATTCTTAGTTTCTGTGGTTTTCTTATTTCTACATACAAGCAAAGTTTGCATCTTTGCGGTCGAACTAGGTTGTGATGAATGGTCACTAATACTTGAGAGAAGCTATTTTCTTGTGAGAAGGAACACCATCTTAAAGTTTGAATTTTGGAACTACAGATTGAAGAGACCCTTCTCTTTCCGGGGAAATTTTCTCTATTGATAATCGTTATTAAGACAGAGACAGTTGCTAATTCCCCAATTATACACTGGCAGTAAATTCTGACAAGTTTGATGATTCATTAATGTTATTGATGTGGTGCTAATAAAAAATTAAAAAAACTCACCATGAGATAGGTTTCCCGAAGAAAAGGAGGTAGATTATCAATACTAGTTGTTAAAAAGAGATCTTTTGCTCAAGTTATATCCACTTTATACAATATTAGTTTCAGATGAATATACAATGTTGTTACAGTCACTTTTATTTTCTAATGCTTACTTAGTTACTTGAGAAACCCTCTTGATTTTTGCTATTCTAACCTATTGCTCACTTCCTTTTTGTGTTTTCTTCTGGAGGACATGTTTTAAGTCAATTTTGGTGGCCAATTAGGCATTTATGCGTTTGCTGATTGGCTGACGTTCGGTGTAAGTGGTCAGTAAGTTGCATAAAAAATCAGGTTAGCAACCTTCTGTTGTTAAAGGAGACTATAGTTCATGTCTACGCTACTAACTACACCCATTAGTTCTGCCATGGTTCTGTAATCTATGATGATGAGAACTTTGGTTCTGTTCAATGTCGAAACAATATTTCTATCACTTTGGTTCACTGCAGTGCAGAACCACTAAAGTCAACTAAAAATTACCACATTGTGGAGCTGGATTTGGCATTTATGTTCAAGTTGAAATCTTGGATTAGTTTTTCATTATCATACATATCTTTGTCGCAGAATTTAATGTGTGTTAAGAAGATAAGTCAATCATTTTATCAGAATTTTCTTCTTCTTTAGTTGGACTAATGAACTATGCTTTTGTTGACATAAATCCATGGGAATGCTACCATTTCCTTTATTTCTCTATTTACTTGTTGTGCAGGTGATGAATCTAATTGGTGATGTTTAAGGAAAAATGACAGCTATGGTAGGGGACATGATTGACACTGTTGGTGAGTTTAAATTCAGTGATATGTTGAAGTCCTACTTATAGGCCAATCCACTAGTTTCTCTTTGATTTCTCTTTTTTCATTGAGCACACTGAGGTAAGATTTTTCCCTCTATGATATTTCTCGAAAGGTTTGACAAGATGTCCTTCTAAATGTTGAGAAATATAGATGAAAACAACTTGCCTTTCATGGGCTTTGAATCACCATTAAAAAACTTGATATTCCATTCTCCTCGGTAACAAAGCTAGGAGTCAATGGAGTTAACTACATGTGTGTGGGAGTGTGTATTGTGTGTAAACACATGAGAGGGACACAGACTATATAGGAGGTGCAGAGGCTTTTGAGCCATAGATAGATCTACATATGAGGTTTTACAAATCCGAGTGGCCTCCATGCACTTGTCTTTTTTACTTAATTAAAAATGATGGGCTATGCTAATTTATTACTGTGTTTACCCTCATTATTTTACAATGTCGTCCCTAACCTATTTTCTTTTGTTCTTTTCGCTTCTTCCTTTTTGCCCAGCCAGCCAGTTG
>JAUZSS010575367.1:0-13448 GCA_035668195.1 Sarracenia psittacina
GTCAATTCCACCTCGCCATCTTGGATCTCTTCAGAAGTCTAGACCATGCCTTCTACCTCTTGGCACGACCCTACTATCTCTGTTCAAAGGACATCGATCCTCTTCATTGTTGAATTCCACCTTCTGGTCGTCATTAGAAGCACGCTAGTTTTGCCTTCTTTGGTTTCGTTTGTCACACCACGTAGCAATATTAGCGTCTTGCCTATCCATCTAATCCCGGATATCATTGAACATCATGTGCATGCTTTCAAATTGTTACTGTATAACCTACATCATGAATGACTCTCCTCGTTCGTCTGACCCTTTAACCTTAGAAGACATTTTTTTTTCAAACTACAGAAACAAACAAATGTTAGAAATAATTCCTCACACTTCCTTTCGTGTTTGCACTTAAATGAGATCACTCCACTCGTGTTTGCTCTCTTTTGGTTTTTTTTCCCGATAGTAAGCTTACCCACTCTTACCTTTTACTGCTCTTGTTTCTCTTACAAATTCTTTAAGAAATAATTGAACTCAACCAAGGAACACCTTGTATTATCCCAACTAGTAATTAGATACAAGAAACAATAAGAGGATAGGTCACGAGATACGAACGTTGGGAGAGAAAAAAATAAACGAGAAATACCAACGATGATATACGCAACCACTTGAAAAACAATGATCAATGGAAAATACCAACTTGAAAATAAGGATCAATATATTATATGAAAAATCTTGAAAATAATGATCAATATATTAGATGAAAAATACCAACTTGGAAACAAGGATCAATATATTAGCCACATAAAGTACTTGAAAATCTATTGCCGAAAACAACTTCTTCTTTTTCTCTTCTCTTGTTTTTTTTTTCTTTTTTTCTCTTTCTTTTTTTCTTTTTTTGTGTGTGGTTAAAACCTTGTATAAACCCTAGAATATGCCGTCAACTCAAACCCTAGCCGCTCTCCTTATGCAACACAAGATTTCAACAAAAAAAACATAGATTGATCTCAAAAGATATTGATTGATTTCAACAAAGGATATTGAGTGATTTCAACACAAGATATTGATTTCAGAATCATAACAAAGTGTGGCCTCCATCATAATAGTGATTGATCTTTCTTTTCTTTTTTTTTTACAAGAGAATAAAAACAAATGGATTCAAACAAGATTAATAGTAATGAATTGACAAGACTCAAGAACAATGCTAAACAAGAAGGAACAAAAATTCAAGAACAAGGATCAATAAAAAGAAAAAAACCAAGAATTAAGAAAGACAAGAACGATACCCAAAACAAAGAACGTAAAATGATAGATAAACCTGATTTGAAGCCTGAGCTCTGATACCAAATGATGTGAACCCGCAAGGATTGAATCCTCTTGAACCCACGAACAATTTGAAAATAAATCCAAGGACGTCAAAATCAAGTCAAGGAACGAATCTTGGCATGTTGAACTCTTGATTTTAGTATGCGTGCGAGAGGGAAAGTGTGTGAGATTTAGAGTGCGATTGTGTGTGCGAACTCCTCCCTGAGGGGGACGCCGCAAGGCGTCGCCAACTATGTTGACTAGCCCTAACCCATTCAGGGTTTTAACAACTTTGGACTCAGGAAACACAGTGGATGACTGTAAATCTGTGGGAGTTCTTTCTACGACTCTGAAGGGTTACGTTTCAAAGTTACGTGATGAAAATGATATCGCCATCAAGATAGCTTTTGCAAAGATCAGTCTTGACGCAACAAAAGCAAGGTTTGAGCTCTTGAATCTGGCCAAGTCCCCTTCCTTAGATAAGAAGACCGCTCAAGGTGCCCTGAAATCGACGAAAGCTATTCAGTACGAGATTATCGAAGCCAAGAAGAAAATGCCCTTTGATTCGGCAAAACAGGATGTTCTCGCAAAGTGGATTCAGTTTCTAAAAGGTTTGAGCTCTATTAAGTTGGAATCCAATTCGATAAAGGAGAGATCGTCTAAACAGGTGTGAGAAATGTTGGGGCTTTTGAACCCAATCAAAATAATGAGGATAATGAATCTGAAGGTGAGGAATTAAAGGAGGAAGAAACCAAAGATGACTCGGGAAGTGATGAGAAAGAGAATAAAAATCGCACAAGAGATAAAGATACAGAGTTTGAAGATTTGAAGGAGGATTCGGAATACAATGATTCGAAGACCTAGGATTCGGATGATGGTGAGGAAGACCCTTGCGACGAGGTAAGTGTAGTTGCAAAGGATAATTCTTATATGGGTTGTGCGTCTTTGGTTGATTGTGATGTGAAGGACCCGAATGCAAAACAAATAGGGGACTATGAAGGAGATTTGAGCTATGCACAGGAGGTGTTTGTGAAAAAGCCTCAGAGAAATTCTAGTCCTCTCACAGTAACTTCGAAAGTGAGTTTTCTTACGCCTAGCGCTGGAATAGAAATAGTGGATGGGGCAAGTAACAATTCAGAGAGTTTCGGTATGCTTGCCGATTGTCCTAAAGATGCTAATGTTTTATTGGAAAATCATGTCTCTAGCATGCCTGTCTTTGGGTTGGATCAGTAGCATGTAGGCAAGGTGTTTGATAAAATGCCCTTGCCGAATACTGATTGTTTCACCCATGGTCATGCGTCCAAGGGGCTGGATTTGGATCCTCATCCTACAAGAAAAGGTGGGAAATGTTCTTCGGCTGATATTGTTGGTGTTAGAGATGATAATAAAGCAAGTAAAGTGCCCCTCATCATCCTTACCCAAAAAAAAAAGTGCCCCTCATCCGAAGTGGGTTTTTCCTTACCAACCGTAGTGGATCCTCTCTTGAGTTTATGGAATCTGAAACATCAGACTTGGTTTAGATTGATGATGATTTTTTTTGGATGAATTAACTATGACATAAAAAAAGAAAAAAGAAATATTTACAAGATTTCAAGGGGCATACCCCAGGCCTTACAACCCAAAATAAGCCCACTACGAAAAGCCAACTATAAGACGACCACAAAGCTACTAAGAGTGTTACTAACACCCTTACCAAGATACATCAACAAGCCATACTAGAGATTATAACCAAATAACCAAAAGACTATACATAAAACTATACATAAAGCTATAACAAAAACGTCTAAGCACAATGGCAACCATAGCTGTGCAACGGTTGCCAATAACTCCTCGAAAGCCCAACAACTAGAGGCACTCCTCCGAGAGAGATCACATGATAAAACCTCCCCAGCCATGGAGAACCCCCAAACCAGGACAAAGTAAAGGGCCAGAAAAAGCATACACCCGTTCCAAAAGCGTACAAACGCCTCTACTAGGGAAAGCAGGGCCCCTCTCCTCAAAGTAGATCCTGAATGCCCGTTCCAAAGTGGACTCAAACCCATAATGATAGTCACACCCCCCAACTAATGGAGGGGAAAAAGATAAGGATAAGCACACCTCTACAAGGGGATACAGACCCTGGCACCAAAACCAGCCTTGCCAGAAAGAAAACAACCCCAAACTCGAGAAGCTCAATCGAAAGAAGTCTAACAAAGAAGTGCCCCATATAACTTTGCGACCGCTCTCAAATCAGAAATCAAAAATCCTCATAAGCCTAAGAGATCCTGATCATCACTACGTCAGGCACCCGAAAACCCACAAGAGAGGAGCCAAAGAAAAGGTTCTCTCGCAAGGGAACCGACGCTCGGAATTTAGCTATAAAATGCATATATTACTTGTTGCTACTGCTGCATACCTGTTTCTAGTAGCAGTTGGAGGACACGGTGGAACTTCAGAAGCTTTATGGAAGTAAGCACCTGTATTGTGGTCTAAATGGATGGAGCAATTTAAGGTTTTGAAATTACATGGTGGAATCAGATAAAAAGTTTCTGGAGATAGGCGCGTGGATGCAAAAGAGATGGTTATGTAATCAAAGGAGAAAGATAGCTCTGGAAATATAGCTGCTTGGTTTGGTTTTTCTTTGGTGTTGTTTGCTTGTGGGTGTCTCTTAGTTTCGGCATCCAGTGGGTCCTGTTATTAGTAAAAGTTTCAAAGATTCTAGTAGAGTGTACCTAAAGCCTCCTCATGGATATAGATATTTTTTTCCTGGGTTGCTGCTACTGATGTAGCTACCAGAGTGCAGTTCCTTGAATCTTCAGGGGATCCAAAGTGGAATTTGCTGTGCTCCTCAGTAGTCAGTGCAAGACTCTTTTGTTAAATGTGGTATCTGTGGATGGAGCTTTTTCAAGTTTGATGCTATTTGTGGTATCTGAAGCTACTATAGGTGTACTTTGGGTTCTAATTTTGTGAAGCCTTTTCTGGTGCCGAATTGGAACCTGGGATGTTGTGGGCCTCTTTTGGGTTTTTGACTATGTTGCTTACTTGTAGTTATATTTTTTTTTGGGTAAATTAACTATGACATAAAGAAGAAAAAATATATACAAATCTATAAGGGGCATACCCCAGGCCTTACAACCCAGAATAAACCCACAACCAGAAGCAACCCGGCAACCACAGAAATTTTAGCAAATGCTCTAAAACAGACAAGAGCTAACACCCCAAAAAACCAAAACGAAACCCACCTACAGCAACTTATTTCCAAAATAAAGTTCACCCAAATAAGCCTGACAATAAAAATTCCAAACCATTTCGGACTTGGGCAAAATACCTCCAGCTGCCTTCCTTCCGAAGCTCAAAACCTTTGCTGCAAACAAGGATAAGACCAAGGCAAAAGAGCAGACCGAAGCTCGAAATTTCTACGACCAAAGCTTGAAAAACAATGCTCCAAAGCTGCAAAAAGACCTGCTACCTCCACAGAGCCTTCATCAAGCCGCCATCAGAATTAGCTAGGCAGACTGAATCCTGCTTCTGTTCAATCTTGGTTCCAGCTTTAAACATTTGTACCTCCATCACCAAAAAACCCAAACAGCCCAGCCCGAAGATATCTGAAATCTCCTAAAAACCAACTCAAAACCATCTTCCATCCTTAGCTTAGCTGCAAACAGAATCTTGAGAACATTCTCCAAAAGCATTTAACGGGTATTCAAGCAAAACTTTAAGGAAGGGATCCTCGAGCCATTTAATCAAAGAGCAAATGGAACCAGGAACCAAGCCTAGAACGAGATTCACACACACACCCAGCTTTATATTTACAAACTAAATCAAAAAGAAATACCAAAAAAACCCAGCCAACAATAGCAAGCAGAAAACAGAAAACCAGTATGCAAGACCCTCTCGAGAACATATTAAGAAACACCCACCCACTCACGCACACGTCCCTCACAAAGGCCGTGAGGGGAAGGCCCTAAACCAAGTGCTATGTACATCCCGAAAACATAGCTAGGAAAATAAAGCAAAGAAATCATCAACATAACCCACAGGACATAGCAAAGGCAAGTAAATCATCAACATAACCAGCAGGAGGCCAACACACTCCAGAGCACCTACCATACACTTTCCTTTGCATAGTCGCTACGAGTCCGCTTCCTAGGGATCCAGCAGGACCTGTAACAAAATAAAGCACAAATAAATATTTCACAGAATTATAACAAAGCTAACTCTTTCCCAAAGATTTTTTGTGAAAACCCCCATTTCAGTTGGATCTCTACATTGGCAGGGGATCTCGGCACATTTCTTCTAAATAAAATTCTATCTTTAATTTTAGACTCAATGGCTTTAATAACACCCTCCGCAGATCTCTTAAGATTTCTGAATTTTCGACCATTTCTCTCAAACCATAAAAAGTAGACTGTAGCCGACAAAGCCAGTTTAATGACCATATTGCGCAACGATTTCCCTCCTGCGAACTCACCCAACCAGCTGATCCACGCAGCCCAGGACAGCTCCCAGTGATCCAGACTGAATTTATCTAGCACCCATTTCCACACCTGCCGCGAGAAAGGGCATCTGAAGAAGAGATGATCATGCGTTTCAGGCTCCTTAGAACACAAAAAGCAGCTGGAATTCCCTCCCAACCCGAACAAAATAAGCCTATCCCCAGTAGATAATCTCTGTTTAATAGCCACCCATAGGAGGAAGCTAAATCTTGGAACATGGGCCGGGAACCAAACAAGTTTCCTCCAAGAAGCAAGTTCCTGTTGTGGTCTTAGCTCATTCCAAAGGGAGCTAATGGAGAATTTACCCCCATTCAAAACCCATCTAATTTCATCTCTCTTCTCCGCATTTGGGAGAAAATCTACACAATCCCTCATCTCCATTAGGTCCAAAGTATAAGTAGAAAGAGATTTTGAGTACCATTGGAGATGTAGAAAGAACAAAGTGGTCCATCTGTGCTTCGCAGATGATTTGATGGTATTTTCTAGAGCGAATATCAAGTCCATTCAGATTATCAGAGATGCCATGGATGCCTTCCAGAAAGTCTCTGGGCTCTCTCCTAGCGGGGCGAAAAGCGATGTGTATTTTTCCGGAGTGGGCCAGGATCTTAAAGGAAAAATTCTCAGCATCTTGGGTTATAGGGAAGGCAGTCTCCCTGTTAGGTACCCCGGGGTTCCGCTCATTACGTCGAAACTCTCCTACAAAGAATGTAAGCCTTTGATTGACAGGATCGCTAATCGGATCAAAGTATGGACTAGCAAGTTTCTCTCCTATGCGGGTAGACTCCAGCTCATTGGCGCTATCCTTTTTTCGATGCAAGTTTACTGGTCATCCTTGTTTATTCTCCCCAAAAAGGTTTTCAAGGAGGTTGAAACTCTCATGAGGGCTTTCCTTTGGAGCGGCCCGGATTTGAAGACTTCCGGATCCGAAGTGGTGTGGGAAGAAGTTTGCTTGCCCAAGAGAGAAGGCGGGCTGGGAATTAAACCTCTTAGTATCTGGAACAAGGCGGCGGTGGCCAAACATGTGTGGTTCCTGTTGACTGGACGCGACATCTCCATGTGGTGTATGTGGATTAAGTCCAATATCCTTAGAGGGAAGTCCTTCTGGGAAGTTAATATCCCGCAATCGGCATCTTGGTGTTGGAGGAAACTTTTACAACTTCGTCCGATGGTCTGCCCCCTGTTTAGGCATATCATTTGTAATGGGGCGGTCACTTTCATGTGGACTGACCCTTGGCATCCGTGGGGTCCTATAGCACAGGCAAAGGGATCCAGGATCATTTATGACTCGGGTCTCTCCAAAACTCCCCGGGTTAATGAAGTGATTGATCACATGCAATAGAAATGGCCCTCTGCCTAATCTATTGACCTCATGGAGATGAAGGAAGCAGTGGATTTCCATCCTGATGCTGACAAGGAGGATAGGATAATATGGCTGCCCACGAAAGATAAGTTCTCGATCAAATCGGCTTTTGAAGTGTTTCGGCCCCATAAGCCTAGACCCGACTAGACTAGAGTGGTGTGGTTCAAATCTTATGTCCGGAGGATTAGCTTTATCCTCTGGTTAGCCATTAGCGGCAGACTTTCAACTCGAGATAGGCTTCAAAAATTTGGTATGGTCGGGAATCCTGAATGCAGCCTTTGCTCTAATTCTATGGAAACCCACAACCATTTTTTTTTTTTTTTGGATAAGGTAACTGTAACATAAAAAAAATAAAAAAAATTACATATTTACAAGGGGCATACCCCAGGCCATTACAACCCAAAAGATACTCACTACAACTTTCTACTAACTTAACAAAGCTAAAGTTTAGAAACAATAGCTGCCAAAACACCTACCGAGCTACTAAAAGTGTTACTAACACTCGAACTAAAATACATCATAAAGGTGCTCAAAACAATGGAGCAGCTACTCAGCATCAAATATAATCCAAGAAAGCACACTGGGGGCACCAAGACAGATGGTAAACAGCCAGAGAAGAGAGAAACTACCAGAGGAAGATGGACCCCTAGCAAACCAAATGGTAGCCAAACGAAGATCAGCCCCGGTGACTCCAGCTCCAGAAAACCAGAGAAACCAGCAAGAGCACTCTAGGCCATCCCCAAGAGAGGCTCTACCATCGGATCTGAGCAAAGCTGACCACTAGCAAATCCAAAGTAGCCCATAGACAGAACCGCCCTAGCCAGAGACGATCACAAACCCTACTACTCAGGAGGTCGAGAAACAGACTGGTTCTCAACCACGGCGCTAGGACACGAGAGAAGGACAGCCCTAAGGAAAACCTCAGCTCAGAGTCAGAAAGCCAGCCCCTAACCAACTCCAACCATCGGCCCCAACAAGCACACCCTAGCCAACGTAGCCCAAGAAGATAGGGAAAAGCAACCCTCGAACCAAAGACGCTCTACCAAAGGCCACAAAGGATCCTCAACACCGGAGATACCACCGGAAGGCCGCCCAAGACTCCTTAGAGTCCCAAAAAACTCCTCAAGAGATAAGACAGATCCTCAACATCACTATAAAGGCATCAAAAAACTCCACACGCTAAAGAACCAAAGAAAACAGAACTCTCGCAAGAGAACCAAAGCTCGGAAAACCATCGAGCCCCTCTTGGCGCCCTGGCGACTGAAGAATCAAACACCTTCAAGCAATATGAGAATCTGAACAGAGCAACTGAGGATCACCTAAACAGAGAAACCCTCTGTTACAAACACAGCCCAAAAAGTCCCATATCCTTAATTTGCTTCACCAAATTGCCCAAAATTAATCACAATTATCCACATAAATTCCACCAGATCATGCTTCCATCAAATCCCAGTGGTAGGACCAATATCTCCAACAAATAAAAATGCCCAAATTATAAGGCCCAACTAAACCCATGTAGCCATAATATACCAAGCAAAACCCGGTGGGTCCATTCTGTGCTGAGTACATAAACCATGTATAACAGTACAGGCTTAGTCCACTAAAAAACTAAGAGCCAGCTGGATCCCATTAAATTAGTCACCCGCCCAAAACAATTTAAGCGGTCGAAAACCCACAACCATTTATTCTTTTCTTGCCCCTTCTCTCGCTTCATCTGGGAAAGGGTCTTAGAAAAGAGTAATGTGGTGCATTGTGAAAGGTCTTTTGAAGGTTGGGTGTAGTGGATTGGGGATTATGCCAGAGGCAATTCTTTGTCTGCTATGATTATCAAGTTGGCTTTCTCAGCATCTGTGTATTATATTTGGCGGCAGAGAAACAGAAGGAAATTCAATAGCCTTTCTTGCAGTAAATTCAAGGTTCTTTCTGATGTGAAGGACACTGTTAGAATGAGGATTGGGTCGCGTCGGGGTATTCTCGATAACCAAAGGAATATTTCGGCTCTTGAGTGGTGAGGGCTTCCATAAATGGGTTGCGACTGAGGGTGTTTTTTTTCTGTTTTGATTCTCTTCTCCTCTTCTTGCTGTTTTTTTCTTTTTTTCTCTCTCCTCTCTTCTTTTCCCTCTTCCCCTCCCCCTGTTCCCCTTTTCTCTTCTTTCTCACTGTTCTGTTGTTCTCAGATCATGTTGGCTTACTCCTCCTAGGAGAAAGAAGGCTCAGCTCTCTTGATCCAGCCTGGCTGCCTGCTGCTGCGCTCTGCTTGAAGCAGCTCCTGTGTTTTTTTTGTCTTCCCTAGCTATGAAGGGGTTCATAGCAATTTGTTTATTTTTTTTGTTTTTTGTGCTATGTTTTGGTTTTGTTGGCCAGTGCACTTGCTATATCATTTGGCTCCCCTGGTTTAAATGAGTTAGCAATTGCGTATGGGTTTTCTTTAATTACCTCGGTAGGGTGTTTTGCTTTTGGGTTCTGTTTCTTAGGATCCTTTTGCTTTCCCTCATGGTGTTGCTTGGAGGATTGTGAAGCTACCTGCTGTTCACAAATTGATTATCAGTTCCATTGCCCAGGTTTTTTTCCGTTGCTCTTTGTTATCAGAATTGAAGCTGCGAAGTGCTTTGAGCCGTCGAAGCTATCTCCTGCTTTGGGGTTATTAGGTCCTTGCTGCTGTTCCGATTGGCTGCTGGTTCTTAGTGGCTTGATGGCTAGTGTTGCTTTTTCCCTTTTGCCCCTCGTTTAGCTTTTGCAGTGGTTATCTAGTTGATCATAGGGGTTCTCTTTTTCTTGCTCTGTGTAGCAAGTGGTTCTTGTTGGTTATTTTCTTGTTATCTCTCGGTTTCTTTTTTTTTTTTGTTTTTCCTGGGGGATGCCCCTTGTAAACATGTATATTTTTTTCTTCCTTTTTATTTTTTTGGATAAGGTAACTGTAACATAAAAAAATAAAAAAATTACATATTTACAAGGGGTATTCCCCAGGCCGTACAACCCAAAGAAAACCACCACTAAACCTCCCAAAATACAGAAGATCCCACTTACAAGTTTAACAAAAGCTAAACGCTACATAGGAGATACTTACCAAAATACATAAGCATAGCCATATCTACGACTTACCCAAAATTTTCAAGAGTCTAAACGCAACATTACCCAAGATCACATCCAGGTAGTGCCCCCCTTACCCGCGCCATCAACTGCCTGGAGGAGCATAGAGGCACGGGAGGCTGGGCTACGAGGAAGATCTGAACAGCTAGCAAGGTCGGCAAAAGGGACTGGTAGGCTCGGCTGACCACTAGGTAGGCCTATGGCCGCTGAACGGTGGGGCTGGTCAGTAGGCTGACCAATACCATGAGGCCTCTGCCTGGGCCCTTGCACCTTTTTCTTTTTGGCACTCTGTCTACTCCTCACTCTAATCCATTCAGATGAAGCTGAAGAGTCGATATCACTTTCCATCTCTGTTCCTTCCTGAGCCCCTTCTTTGCTTACCTCATGATCTCTTTCCCTCTTTTTCTCCTTGCACTGAGTCAAAACATGACCAAAAACCTGACATTGCGAACATAAAGAGGGTAACCCCTGATATTCCACTTGCACCTCCACCATTTCTCCTCCACAACGTATACTAATACTCCTCTTTAATGCTTTGGATGCATCAATATCAACACACACCCGAGCGTAGGAAATTCTCCTTTTTTCATTTGTAGCTTTATCCACATATAAAGGGGATCCCAAGTAGCTTGCAATTCTGCTAAGGCATGGAGTATTCCAAAATTCCAGGGGAAGGTCATGTAGTTTCACCCAAACCGGAATCTTACTGTGGTTCTCCTTCGATAATCTCAAACATTTTTTCCATTTTCTCAAAATTAAGGGGCGGCCAGAAAAATGCCACGGCCCGTTGTCCAAAACCCTTTCCATGGCTTCCAAACTTTGGAATTTAAAAAAATAGAAGCCCTTGTCAGTGCCATAGACATCAACAAGACCTTGGCGGCCCCAAAGGGTCCTTGCCGTAGCACGGACTAGGCCAAACAACATTTCATCACCCAAAAAATACCCAACTGCACAATTCACCCAAGACTCCTCATCAACTAGTTCATCCTCAATGTCAATAACATCAGAGCAATTATCGATATCAACTTGATCTAATTTAATACCTGGTTGACTAAAATTTGTGGTAATAGGCGCCCAGGACTTGGATCCAGCCAAATTGCATGGGATCCCACTGTTCTGCTTTAGCCTTGGTATGCCTCCAGCAGCCACTACATTTGCCCATGAAACACTGGGCAGAGATACACCCACCTTGTGAGCTTCTCCAAAGCAATCCCTCTTAGCAACTTTCGGACTCACTTCAACCAAAGTACCTTTATCTGCACCATGAGAGATCCCATCCACTGTAACTACATTTTTGCTCGGGACAGACACAGAACATGGCCTGGGCAAGTCAAACATTAACGCCTCATCTGCACTTTGGTAATCAAGGTTGGTTGCCCCTTTTATACATTCATCATTACCCCTAGGACTCAACGTATCAACCACAGCCTCCCTTGCCGAAGCTACCTTAGACATTCCATCGAACTGTTTTCTATTTCCCCCACCAAATTGCGGAAGGGGAATTTCAGCAAACACCTGGTGGGCATTGCTCAAAACGCCCCCCGTGTGACCAGATTGAATCTCCATGGCAGTCGAAAAGGAGGGCCCGTCCACATCACCATCCACACAACATTTATCAGAAAGATTTAAGTCAGATTTTAATCTTTTAACCTGGTTATCAGACGTCGAGAAAAAATTCAAGTCATCTTCCTTGTCAAGTCGCTTGACTTTGTCCGAATCCCTCTCATCTCCTTCCGATATAGCTCTACCTTCATCTTCGACGAGTTCCTTATCTACATCGGGCTCTTCATCTTCAGCGTGTGCTTCGTCAGCATCTGCTTTTCCTTTTGTGTCCGATAACATTACTCTCGTGTTTGCCTCAATGTGGTTTGAGAAAACAGGACTCAAACCTTTAAGGTACTGGATTCGTTTCGCAAGGGCCTTCATTTTTGCCGAATCAAAGGGTAACAGCCTCCTTGCTCTGTTCATCTCGCTCTGAATAGAAATCGCCGAAGAGATGGCAGCTTTAGCAGCCTTCTTATTACGAGAACAGGTTTTGGCCCAGTTCAGGAGCGCAAACTTTGCTGATGCGGCTTCAAGATTGATTGTCTCAAAGGCAACCATCATAGCGGAGTGCTCTTCGTCATTTGGGTTAGGGCCATCCTCTTTCACAGTCGGAGTCAGATTCGCATCTGCAAACCCTAGATCGGCATCGTCCCTTAACTCCGTAGCTTCTTCGTCTGCTTCCAGAGAAGACAGAGGATGGAATCTATTTGCTAGGGGAGGCTTCTTAATCTGATTATCCTCCATTCTAAGCCGTCAAAGAAAACGCCCAAAGGGCGCCCCCTGGACACACGCCCAGATCGCCCCTTAATCGCACCTTAATTCACACACACTCGCATGCCTGTTGCGTCCGTCGATTTTTGATACAGCGAGGACTTTATGGAGCCATGAGGGCTTGGTTGATGTCTTAGGCAATAATAGCGGCTTCTTTATTTTCAAGTTCAACAATACGGGAGCTATGGAAAATATTATGGATCGAGGCCCATGGTACTTCTCTGGGAAGTTGTTAATTTTGCGCAGATGGGAGAAAATGTATAGTTTTACTAAAGAGTCCATATCCTGTATCCATGTTTGGGTTAAGTTGCATGGCCTTCCCCTGGAATTTTGGAATACACAGTGCTTGAGTCGGATTGCGAGTTTATTAGGTTATCCCCTTTCTCTCGATAAGGCAACGGATACCAAACAAAGAATATCCTACGCAAGAGTATGTGTTGAAGTGGACGCGAGGAAGCCTCTTAAGGATGCTATTTTTGTAAAGTGTGGAGAAACAACAGTTGAGATTAGAGTGGAGTATCAAGGATTACCGCCTGTGCACAACCTTTGCTACTCTTTTGGGCGTGAGAGTGAGTCATGTAGTCGACATAAGCTTATGGAGAACAAGGAGGTTGAACCTCATGGTGTTATTTCTGAGAAGGATAGTAGTGATGGAGATGAGTCCTCGAACTCGTCAGAGTGGGTCAGAGCTAGCAAAAGGAGAAAGAATAGGAATAAGAGCCGAGTAGGGGAAGGGATTCGGATGCCTAGTCAGGAAGCTAAGCCTCGGCCCCACTGGACTACTACAGTCCAGCCCAGCTCTATGCTTCATCCAGCTGCTCATAATAGCAGTTCTGTCCCTCACAGTTGCCCAGCTTCCCAGGATTCAATGCTCGCCAAGCAAGTGAAGGCTCGGACAAGCTGGGCATTTGATTGAGCTTTTG
>JAUZSS010576447.1:0-13429 GCA_035668195.1 Sarracenia psittacina
ATTGCATGATTGTCAGGACGGTTGTTGGTTTTTATTTCATGAATAAAATGTGAGGTTTTATATTCCTTTTTATGGGAATTTCAGTAAATTGGGTTATGATTTGAGGTAAAATTTTAGAAGTACGTGAAGTTGAAATTATCCTTGAAGTGGCTCGAAATTTTCAAGTTTTAAACATATCAGTCGACCGACGGAGCAGACAAAGGTGTCAGTCGACTGAGACCCTTATCAGTCGACCGAGACCTGGATTTTGTTTAAAAAAAAAATGAGCTGCTTAATGACACAAGTGTTTAAGTTTTGTGAGGGAAATGGTATGTTTTCAGAAGGTTTTTATTTATTAAAAACAGTGAAGCGTTTATTAATTAAAATTTTATTTTAATTAATTTGAAAAGAAGTCAGACTGTTACAGTCTTTCCAGAACCCTGATCCGGGTATTTGTGCTGACCCGGCTTAGAGTGGTGAAAAATACCACCACATCAATAGTCCCCTATTCTTGATAGTGATTGGTCGAAGATTGATGGCTATCGAGAATATCAATAGTGAAGAGAAGATGACCTTCGTAGACGTTTGTCCGTGGTATAAGAAGTAATCTTTGTGAAGAAAATGCCCTGATCAGACCTGGGTTCTGATCGGAGTCCACTCGTCTGGTTTGAAGACCGAGCCAACATTTGAAGATATTTGGCCCTCGTGGTAATCGCACTGGCGTTCGTGGGAGGAGAAAGGAACCGTTGCTTCCTCAATACTTTATTAATGAAAATTACGGCTTATCTCGTAGCGCCATAAATGTGTCATAAATGCGCGACATAACGGTTTACGTGGTTTCAAGATGGTTACGCGATCTTCCACGTTCGCGCCTATTATGTCCTTTCAGTTTTCCTGTTCATCTAATTTGAGGGACTGTCGGGTGCTCTCTATTTCACTCACTGGCATTGTTACATCTGTGGAATCTGAGAGCTTCTGTCTATGAGCATCAAATGGCTAGAAAATCTAATAACGCTCCGGCTGGCATGGGAAGAGGGCGAGGTAGAAAACGAGGTCGCGGTAGGGGGCGCAAGAGCATTGTTAGAGAAGCTGATCCTTCATCAAGTGTTCAACCCACAATCCAGAGAGGAGGAGATGCCGTTGTCCATTCCAGGGGTGGTGCCGGCAAGAAAAAGAAAGATGTTGCTGAAGCCCAACCTCAAGGGTGAGGGGCCCCGGTAAAGAGGAGAGGGACCCGGTGAAATGTCATCGGAAACCCTCTCAGACAACCTTCTGTCAGAGAGGAGGCGGCCTGGAATATGTTCGATGGTGGCGACAATGATGACGTGGGTGGAGCAGATTACATCGAACGAGGCCTCACTGCCTATGACCGCAATTATCTGAATGAACTTTTTGCTCCGAAAATCTTCAGCCAATATAGTTATCATGCCAGCAAGGTTTGTCTTACCGAACTCCTTTTAGTCAGAGTAAGCCTCCGAGTTTTCCATGTTACTTTAACGGCGACAACATTATCGTTGATGCAGACGATGACCTTAGGCTACTGGGCTACCAAGCGCATGCTGATCGAACGCAGAATAGGCCGGGCCCTGGCGCGCGAGAACGAGCGCCTACGATTAGAGCTAGAACGTCTGCGGTCAGAGCTGACCCAGGGAAGCGTCGGGAACGGGCCGACTACGTCAAAGGGGAAAGCAGTCTTTATTGATCTGAATGAGGAGAAGGACTCCAACTGGTTAGAAGTTGACTCTCCCTATCGAGGGGACCATTGGGGAAAGCACCCGGGCTCTCCTCCTTCTCCTCCACCTACTGCGCCTCTTTCTTGAGCCTCTGTTGAGCTAATTTAGGCACCTTGCTATTCTGAACACCTTTAAACAACTCTTTTCTTTAGTGATTTTCTGATGAACTTCTTCTGTAAGTAGTTTGCCTGTTTTTGGGAAGTGTCCGACTCCCTAGGCCATAGGTTGCATGACTTGTTTTACTGTGTGGCTTGTTTAACTGTATGGCTTGTTTAACTATATGGCTTGTCATTTTGCTTCATCGTACTATGTCCTCTGAGCTTGATATTACGGATAACGTAGCAGCTACTTAATGTTGACCGTTGTAGATTTATGACGCCGATCTTGATCGGTAGAGTAGACGATGATGAGCCTGACCGGCGAAGTAGTGTGCTTGACTGGCAGAGCGCTGTGCCTAACTGGCAAAATGCTGAGTAGAGTCGGAAAAATGCCGAATTTGATCGGCGATGTTAACCGAACATGATCGGCAAAGTTGGTCGCCGCCTCTTGTAGATAACTCGCTACATAGCACGAGTGGATGGTTCTATATAGAAAAGAAAACTAACAAACGTACCTCCTCTTCGAGGGTCAATGTCACATGAAGAGCTTGGATGAGAGGCGCGTAAGCCTATATATCCCCTTTCTTTGAATGGCTAAAATATGGCTTTTTGGGCTTAACTGCCCAGAAGCCTTGCCAAGAACGAATATTTTTGGTCAATCAAAATAATGGCTTTGCAAGGAACCGAGAAGATCGAACAAGGGGCCTAGAAATGGCCAATATCTTTTCTGAGTCCGACAGGCTCGGGGGCCTTCATATGGAGATCCTAATATACCTCTCGGCATGCAAGAACGGGGTTTTTGAGAAATTCTGGCCGTGGAGTAAGATCAGCCGTAGCGGAAGCTGGGTCTTCGAATAACCTTTGTAGATAAATGTTATAGAAATGTAGCTTCCAGATATAAGGAATAGGCCTGGTAGGAAATAGAAAGTGCGCGCACCTGCAAATAACTCAAAGCAGAGCAAAAAGGGACATCACGTATAAAAATTGGCGCTCCAAACTCTTATGCCCTATGCCCTAAATAAAGACCTATTATAAGAGCTAACTTAACGCCCTATGCCCTAAACTCTAGATAGACTGCCGAAGGCACTGACAGAGGAGGAAATAAGATGTCTCATGGCGCCCATCGATGAAAAAATATTGATCGAGCATGGGGGGATCAACCCGGGAGGTGATCAACTCCCCGCACGCATCGCAGGTCGATGGACTTGGCACGAGGCCCGCGTCCATTGGACTTAATTGGGGACGAGGCCCCTTTGTCCGTTATGGGACTTAATCGGGGACGAGGCCCCTTTGTCTGTTGAGTGCTATGGCCAACATTGTTGATGGCTTCCATTAAATGGCACGAGGCATAATAGCTGGGAAGAGATTAAGCATGTTGAACCCAGCGTGTAAGCATGGGTCTTCCTGCAGATAGAAATGATATATTGAACTCAGCGTGAGAGCATGAGTTTCTTCAAAGATAGAATTGATATATTGGACTCAGCGCGAGGGCATGAGTTTCTTCAAAGATGGAATTGATATATTGAACTCAGCGCAAGGGCATGAGTTTCTTCATAGATGGAGATGAATTGCTCAACGTATAAACGCAAAGATCTTCTAATATACCCCGTAGGGTTTACAAAGTTCTCCCCGTAGAGCGGTAATATGCCTAGTGGGGTCTTAAAGAATGTATTCCGTAGAGTCGCTAAGTGAATACTTGCAGAAATAAGTAACGTTGATCCTGCCTGTAGGTACAAGTTTCCAAATGAATGAGTCATCTCTTGTATAGAATGAGGGCTGGCCTCCTTGCCACCCCGGAGTGCAGTTTGAACCCGGAGCTGATTCGTCTGGGCTGACCTTTTCTCCCTGCTATGGATAATACTTTCGGAGATGCTCGGCATTCCGCGGATGAGCTAGATCTCGGCCCTTGATCAGCACTCAAAAGTGACGATTTAGACCCGTTAATTTACACTGTGTTAGTCCCTTTTTATTATCTAATATGTGTATTTTGTAGTGTTTTTGTGACAAGACAGGATTTAGAGAAGAAACGCAAAACTACACCAAAATAGCAACAAAACAAAGCAATTGCACAATACAAGACGAACAATGAAGAAACAAGACAAAACCAACATCAACCGTCCGGACTCCAGAACACCGTCCGGACACACGACGCCAAATCGTCCGGACACTGAACCTCCGTCCGGACTCCAGTCGCCATTACCAGTCACGACGCACGAACACCACAAGTCAGGACACAGAAGCGTTCACCGTTCGGACTCATCACCGACCGTCGGGACTGTCAAGCCATTTCTATCCGGACACACCAGTACCGTTCGGACGGTCCGTGATTTCAAGACCTAATCCGAGAAGGACAAGGAGTTTCAAAAAAACTATAAATAGGGCCCTTGGCCCTCATTCTCAAATCATCTCACAACACATCCCTCATCTCTCACCTAAGTCTTCAAGACTTCTTTTCTTCTTCTATCCCTCTTGGAGCCAGCACTGGAAGGTCCAAGCCTCGACGAGGTGCTACCGATGCTAGCCGACGACCTCTCGAAGATGGTTTCTACCCCAACAATGCGTCGCTAAGTTCTTTTGCTACCCCGGGTTCAGATGAAGCCCGAGTTTGGTAATTTTGGAGTAGATTAATTTTATTAATTGATTATGGCCTTTGTAATAAGTTTGTTATGTAACAATTTTATTAAATCCCTTTTGAGGATATTTTCTAATTAAATTAATACCCATTTAAAATAATATTTTAACTTCAAGAAAAATTATCCATATCAAGGAACTATCTAGGAAGTCCCAAAAAAGTTTTAGAGGTCCTTGTTAAGTCTAGATATGTTAACCATACTGATCATTTTCAGATTTTTCAAAAAAAGTGCCACTGGACAGCTTTGAATATTATCAATTTCTTAGCTTTTTGGCTAAATATCTCTACATGCATGACCTTATATCTCATGGATATTGTATATTCATGAAGTTTAGACATGTTTTTCAGTTTAGATCAAAAAGAAATTAATATCTCAAAGTAGAAAGAAGTTGATCACAAACAAGGCTCAAAATCCTCATTTTTGAGCAAGAAGAAGGTTTTTAAGTCTTTTTGCATCCCTTGAACCAAAAGTTTAACTAAAATGAAAAAAATGAGTATGAGAGTGTGATTCCTACTGGATTTTCGGGGCTAAAGTTCAAGAATATGATGAAGAGAATGATGTAGGTTTGAACTCCTTCATGTTTTGCCTCAAGACTTAAAAAATTTCTATGTATCCTTTACCTCTACTCACTCTATCTCCTCTTTCTCTCACTATATTACTCCTGTAAGACTTAGTATGCATAATGGAGAGAATATGCAATTGTGGGGAAGGTGTGTGGCTGGCCAAAGTGAGTTGGTTGGGTGTAGATATAGGCAATATTTTAAATGGCGGTCATGATGCAAGTGTAAGAAATTAATAAAAAAAAAAAAAGCCAATGCATGTTGTTTCTTTCTTCTATGCTTATGGTATAAAGCTACCCTCAGATTGTGTGTGTAAGTGGGAACGTAGGGTTGCCATTAGCAGCTAGATTTTCTACAAAAAAGTTGGATTTTATGTATATATGTGACATACTGTATAACTGGGATAGTTTTAGTATATTAGTTTAAAATATTGTATCAATTAATCTACTTAATGTATCTTTTTAATTACTTTATAATTAGAAATGAATAAAATTAGTAACTTTATATTAAAATCTTAATTTTCATGATTTATTATTATTAGCATTTTGGCTATTCCCGGGTTAAGCACAAAACCATTATATCTGCACATTTATTTTTGGGTTTGGGGCTTTCGGGTGTTTGTGTTTACATCATCCATCCAGGTCACATTCAGCAAGACCGCTACAATCCTTACAAGGTATATGGCACTCACATATACACACTCATATGCATTAATATCATTTCATTTTAGGGTAATTTGTGTTTATTGTCGCTTTAGAGAACTCATGACTTACCATGGATTCTAGCCACTGGTGCGTGAAGGAGCTCGACCACCTTCCAGCGCCTTGAAGCAATCGTAGAATAGTCGAGTGGCATCGAGTGACAAAGATTAAATTGTGCCTTTCTCGATAACCTAAGAGTTGAGACATTGAGGCACCTGAAGAGAGCCCGTAGAGAGCTCGACCACCCCTATTCAATGTCTTAATTTATCTTTGTCAAGAGTTGGGTTATCTAAGCACCAGTAGCGCGCCCATATAGCGATCGAGCTTAGTGGTGAGACCCTAACGACTCTCATGGGCGCGGACAAAAATTGCCTACCATCTTTAACTACTCTCGAAGGGCGCATATACGCGTTACAACCCCTACGACGCGCTTGATTGACACTCAAAAATGATGATTTAGACCCGTTAATTTATACTTGGTTAGTCCTGATTTTTTATCTAATATATGTTTTTGTAGTGGTTTTGTGCATAAGACAAGAAATGGAAAACTGACGCAAAACTACAACAAAACAGCCACTTTAACAACAAAATGATGCAACCAAACAAACACCAACAAAAGTAACACAAACCGTCCGAACACTAAAAGACACCGGTCCGGACGCTCACTCCGAACGTCCAGACGCTCATGCTACGACAGTCTAGACGTTCATGACGACCAACCGTCCAGACACTCACGCCGAACGTCCAGATGCTCATACCACGACATTCAAGACGTTCATGACGACCAACCATCCAGACGCTAACACCAACTGTCCAGACACTGAACACCGATCGTCCCGACGCTCTGAAATGGGAAACTGATGTGATCTCCAAGCAATTTGCATCCGAATGCCGAGGCACGACTGCCTAGACGCTCCGTATCAGAGTTGCTAAATTCGAGGTACCAGAAAAACTATAAATAGGGCCCTTGTATTCATTATTTTTCATTTAGAATTTGAATCACTTTCTCGTATATAGTATATAGTAGTTCTCTCATCCTTTGGATACTCGGGCTAAGTCACATCTGGAAGGTCCGAGCCTCGCTGAGGAGCTACCGATGACGATTGACATCAACATCACAATGGATCTCTGCCTAACCATGAGTGGGTAAGTCCCTACCTCCGCCTCGGGTGATGATGAAGCCGAAATTGGTTCCATATGAGTAGATTAATTCTACATTTTATTTATGCTTTGTAATCAGATTGTTATGCAATAATATTATTGAATCCCTTCTATGGATATTTTCTAATTAATTTAATTCCCGTTTAAGCTTTCTATTATTGCATTAAATGAGTATTGCATGATTATTTTACATGTTTGAATACACAAATTTGAGATAAATTATGGCATGGATCAGACGGGCCATGTTCCGGATGGGCCGTTCTAGAAGCTTGGATAGTCTATGCCATATTTGTGATTTGAGATTTTAAGAGAAGAACTTGAGATATTCTATACTCCGGATAGGATATGCCTTATTGAAATTAGAATCTATCTTTCTTGAATATCCGTATCGGTCATGTCATGATAGGATTTAATCTGATTTAACGCTAAATAAAGTAGGAATTATATCGAAACTAAATTACCAAGTATCGGTATATTCTAAACCTGAGGTGGAACATATGTCATTATTTAATTAAATTTATTTTAATTGCTTATTTACTTCTTTATTTCTAAAAACTACTTTCAAACAAATCCAAGATTTACTCTTTTTTTAGATTAAATAATTTAAACAAAATCTTTAAAAAATAACTTTTTTCGCTGTGGAATCGACCCTGGATTTACTGCTATCTACCCAATTAGTAGTAGATCTTGGTATGATAAATAAAATAAATAGGTAGTGACCCGCGATTAATGACTAAGCGATTAAGGTTTTCAAAACTCCAACTTACAACAACGACCAGTTTTTGGGGCCGTTGCCAGGGAAAAAGATGCTTATTTTTGTTTTGAAACTTTTATTTAAATTATTTGATTTGTTTTTATTTTTAGCACAAGTTTTCGAAAAAAAAAATTTCTACCTAAAAACAGAAAATTCTAAATTCTGGAACCCATGCCATCTGGATGCTATCCTTAGCCGTTGAGACGCTAACTTTCCTATACCGTCCGGACGCTCTTGACCAAGGAAGCCTAAGCCAATTAAATCGAACACGATAACCACATGGGCCAAACTTCAGCAAGTATTCTTTCAGAAATTCTTCCCAATTGGCAAAAAGAATCAGATTCGTCAAGCTATCACGAGCTTTACCCAGCAAGAGGGAGAGTCTTTCCACGAAACATGGGAGCATCTCAAGGAACTTATTAGGAGTTGTCCTCATCATCAAGTCCCGAAGTGGCAACTAGTGCAGAACTTCTACGAAGGTATGTTTCTCCAACATCGTTAATACATCGATGCTTCATGTGGCGGCGCATTCATGATGAATAACGAGACAGAGGCATGCGCTCACCTTGAGAAATTGAGCGAGAGATCACAACATCAACCCTCAGTCTCCCGAATAGAAAGGACCATAACGTAGAAGACTCAAGGACTTTACGAGGTTAAGCAAAGCATAGACCATACCGACCAAGTAAAGTCCCGCACCGAAAACCTAGATATGCTGTTGACCATCGGTCTTCTGTAGCACAACCAACACCCTCAAGTATCTAAGATATCTGTGCATTGTGTGCTAGCCTAGTGCACTATGTCACTGAATGTCCTGCAGCCAAATAGTTCCCCGACTTCGTTGAACAACAGGTCAATGCTACTCAAGGATTCCCCCAACCGGGCAATAACCTGTATTCGAATACCTATAACCCTAGTTAGAGGAACCATCTGAACTTCAATGGGCAAAATCAATAGCCGAACCCACCACAGACTTAGGCACTAAGGCCCGCGTTCAACTCATTTAACCAATAGGTCTACCGTCCCCCACAACAAGCACCTACCCCTACTCCTCAAGGACCTGGTTTTCAGGAGACTGTGTTAAAATCCTTAAAAGACCTGGATGTGAAAACCAAAATTTTGAGTTCTCACTCTCAGTCCATCACTAAGCTGGAAACACATGTAAGATATATAGCTGTTGCACTGAACCGCCGAGAGGACGGTAAACTACCGAGTCAACCTGTGGCAAACCCCAAGGGCCAGCACGCCATCGATAACAACCCCAATATTAGTTGGGTATATCACGAACAAGCCAAGGTTGTGATGACCTTAAGGAGTGGAAAAGAGCTAGAACCCCGGCCATTACTCGAAAAACGTTAACCAACATCAACCCCGACTATAGTCAAGGAGTCTTAGGACTCCAGTATTACCCAAACCATATTTGTGTAGCCAGTACCTACCCCAATAATAGTGGACGAGTCTGACGGCTCCGAAGTAGTTCAGTAAATGCCTACCACGACACCACTACCTAGAGATCCATTCGAGGAGGCACTTATGGCCCCTCCGGTGGTACCAAAAGAACCCAAGGTACCATACTCATCACGCCTTAAACCACAAGCACCCCAGCACAAGAAGGGACCACTAATGACTGACGTACTTGAATTATTCAAGTAGATCAAAATTATCCTTTCCCATCTTGATGCTATCCAGCAAGTACCGTCTTACACTAATTTCCTAAAAGATCTATGTACACAAAAGCGTAGGACACAGACGAGCATTTCCAAGAAAGTGCTTCTAACCGAGCACCTTAGCTTAGTCCTAAGCTATAATTTTGTCCCAAAGTTGAAAGATCCAGGGATCCCAACTATCTCGTGTGTGATCGAAAATCATCAGATCGATCGAGTACTCTTGGACTTAGGTGCTAGCATGAACCTCCTCTCATACTCCGTATACGAAGAGTTCGGTCTCGGAGAGCTGATACCGACCCTTGTCACCCTCCAGTTGGTAGATAGGTCACTTAAATTGTAACGTCCTGACCTAAACAAATAAATAATCTGATAAAGAATATCCGAAAATGGGATCTCATGCCGAATAACTACATCTTTAAAACACCGATTTAAGAAAAAAAAGGATATCACCCTTTTCAAGAAATTTTATGAAAAGGTTGAAAAATATTTTAACCCTAAAAATTTTTAGAAGTTTCGGTAGAGTTTTCCCTGTTTTTGGACCTTCCCGAAACAGGCTACGGTCTCCAAACAAACACCTAGACATTATATATAGCAACAATCCGCATACGCGGCAAACCTAGGCTATTCTAAGCTATATCAAGTCGACTTTCGGTGCAACAACAATACTGTCCAGCATGTGGCACCAATCTCAATATATAAAAGGGGCGGCCCTTAGGCGCTTCCAACCCACTAACAACCGAAAGCAAAAAATCTAACTAAACCAAAAGAACATAAAACTACCCAATGATAACTCACATGTAAGCAACTAAATTATAAATGGCCTTATGGCCGTATATTAATTCAATGATAAAAAATAAAGAACAAATAATAATACTTTTATCCAAGTAAAATTTAAATAACAAAGTGAAGCTGTATAAGCTTATGCTTCTCCCATCCATGCTCCAGTTGTCCAAAAGCTACTTTTTGGCCAAACTTGAAAAATGTTGGGGTGGCTGAGCCATGGTTGTAGGATAATAGACAAAATAAGCCAAATTCTTGATATGCAAGGTTGGCATATGACAAGTGTAGATTTTAACCATAAAGTAACATATTGAACTTTCTTAAAAAAATATGTATCACATGCCCGTTTTTAAATACAAGAAAATATCTGCATTACAAGTACAACATTTTGTCACTTAAGCCTATACCCACAATCTCTCAAGTCCAAAGTTTTGTTACTTAGTAATGGTTTCATACCAATTTCATAAAAGTGACTCTCATTAAGATTTTATTCAAAAAGGTAGTGAATCTTTGTTTACCATTTCATTATCCAACTCAACTAATGCATCCTTTTACAAACTTGAAGGTTTAAAGGCACAACCGGCCTATCAACAAAGCGATGCAACAATTTTATAAACTCGTAGGTTTGAGGGCATGGTCGACCCGTCAACGATGCAACTATTTTACAAACCCGAAGGTTTTAGGGCAAGACCGGCCCGTCTCAAAAGCGATGCAACTATTTTACAACCCGAAGTTTGAGGGCAAAGCCGACCCATCAACGATGCAACTATTTTACATCCCGAAGGTTGAGGTCAAGGCCGACCCGTCGACGATTCATAAGCCAATGCAAGTATACCACCCACTAATCCATAATGTTCAAAACAACTTTTGTGTTATAACCGAAAACAATTGTAAACTTGTACTTGCTTAAGAATCCTTAAACACATCAACCAAATCGACGTACCGTATAGATGCATTTTCAACATTTGGGTTTCTGCATATCCCAATTTCATACATATAGCCTCAATTCATTTCAATAAATCCAAATCACAGAGTTTATGGATTAAGTTCCAAGCATGTATAAGAACACAACATCAAAAACAAATATTCCAAGAAAGACCATCAACACACTTAAGCTCATGCTAGGGTTCATGTTAATTGGGCAAAATCACTTAAAGAATCAATTTTCAGTGATTTGGATTCAAACATAGTCCAATTTCATGTAGACCACCTCGTCCGCAACTATACCGTCAGAAGGATCACATAATCAACTTACTCAAGCAAAGGCTAATTCAAATTAGCTTAAGTGTTCACTTTGCTTCACCTGTCTCAACGATTTACATTTTTAAAATTTACATGAATTTTGCAAAGAGGATAATCAACATCAGATTATTAGAATCCAATACCCGCAAGTCTTACATTACGCATAACATGAATATCTACTATTCAAAACCAACCAAAAGAGTATCTCTTTTCTAGTCAAGCTACCCTCTAAGGGAAGCTAAAAGTTCCGAAATACTCATGGTTTCAATGTAAAGCCAAATTACCAACTTGCATGACAATTAACAAAGGTTAAAGTCGCTTATCTCAAAAATCACCAAATCTGAATCATGGGCTAATTTTCTATGCCAATTACACACAATTAAGATCAAATCATAAAAAATTGTCCCAATGTCCATATCACAATTCTAGGTTGTCGAGAACCAAAATTTAGTGCATATCACATACACTAGCACCTTAAAATAAACATAGAGATGTTCAATTTCATGGTTGGATAACCAATAGCACAACCTAAATTCCAAGATTCAAAATATATACACGTCTGTTCGGCAATTCCATGGGAGGCGAAATACATTAATTTGTATAAAACTTCAATCCATATCAACGAATAGGTTGGTTAAGTCTAGAATCCTACCTTCGTTGAAGAAAATCAAGAAAATCGAACCGATTTGGAGCCGAAATCGACTATCGAAGCTCGTGGAGGTCGCGCCACCTATTTCGGTACTCCGGTTCTATTTTTGCTCCCTTCTCTGGCGGTCAACGGTGGCAGGCGGTGGTCCGGAGGGTGTCGATGCCGGTGGTGGTGGCCGGCGGCCCCTCCTCCCCTTCTTGGGTCTCCGATCTCTCTCTCGCTCGCCGAATCTCTCTCGCCCTCTCTGTTTTTCTCTTCGTGTGTGTATATTCACAACTGCCATGTTTGGCAAAAGATTTTTATTATTATTTTTTTATTTTGTTTTATTTTTCTTCTAGAATTCTCCACAAAATAATAAAAATTTTACCTCATAAAATTTTGATAAATACATAAAAAAAAAAAGATTTTGTCTAAAAACTACTTTAATTTATTTTGAGAAAAATTCCGGGGATAAAAATCAATTATCTAAAAATCCTTCTGAATTAAAATTAAATTATTAAATAAAATAGTTCAGGTCCTTAAAACCTCCCACACTTAGAAGATTTCGTCCCCAAAATCTCAGCATCTCGAAGTCACTACGTCTCCCCCACTTAGGAGCAACGCCTCACACAATGGAAAACCTCATCAACATCGATATATAACAGATCCTAGAACACATCAACTACTTCCAAATCGATGACTCTACCTAGGTTTCTAGCACTAGGCCCACAAGCAGCTGAGAGTGTATTCAACACACTGAGCCGAATCCTAACAAGGCTTACCAGTAACACTGCTACTTAGCTACTACATTGTATCATCTGAGTCTACTACGGACTTCTCACTTCTCACTTCCCGAAGAACTTTACTATAGAATCCTCATAACTCTGAATGAATGTTTAACAACTATGACCTTTGCTTCAGCTCAGAACGTCACTCTCTACAATGAGAAAATTGCACTACCCGAGTGCTAACCCAATACAACCACGACATGATCGAGAAGAAGTCAACCTAATTGACCTCTCCATCTCCAAACCTATGTGCCTCAGCACTCACCTGAGGTCGATTTCCCCACCCAGCTAGTAACTCCTCGAACTTTGTCTCCTGATACAAGTTAAAAGATTCCCGATATCCTATCTCGTCACTGCTCAAACCCATAATTACAACTGGCAATCTTTCTACTGAAATATGATTCACAACTAACAATCTTTCTACTAGAACTTCATCGACAATACCGTCATCATTCAACTCAATGACATCCTGATTGAGCCAAAGGAATAACTGTCCGATTCACCTTTAAGGCTTGGTGAAACAGGCATCACCTGACCTACTTCTAGAAAAAGCAAACAACTCACTAAAAAGGAACTGGTAGCTGTGTCATCCCTGCTACTAGTTTATACCAAAATCCACACTAACAAATAGTTAGTGGAGAGTTCGGATCGATCCCACGAGGAATTTAGGTATCCCGTCAAAATATCCCAGTTTTTATTCAATTC
>JAUZSS010577520.1:0-13375 GCA_035668195.1 Sarracenia psittacina
CACAAAAACACTACAAAACACACATATTAGATAATAAAAAGGGACTAACATAGTGTAAATTAACGGGTCTAAATCGTCACTTTTGAGTACCAATTAGCTCCGTTTTGACGAGTTTGGTTTATGAACCTGTGGCAATGAGAACAGTCACAACTTGTGTTGTTGTCAGAGTTAAGTTATGAGGATCCTATATGTAGGATTGATACCTTAGTAAGGATATTTGAGGGGTTTTGACTAAGTTGGTTTTTATAGTGGTACCAGTAAAGTTAGGCAGAGTTTTGGGTTATGTGGTTGACATGATAGCCTAAAATCGTTGGTGCCTTGAGGTCAAACGAACGGTGAGAGGAAGTATCAGTGGTGATTTGATCGTTTCCTTTGTAATTTCATTCTTTGGTTCGCGGTACCACGAGAACGTATGTATGATGAGCTATTGACTTTGATGTCCTTTATGGAGTTATCCAAAGAAGAATTGAAACCGTGATGTGGCATCAATATAAAAAGAACTCTATTGGTGTGTAGCAGCTATAAATTTAAATGTGCCTGTGTGGGACCCGAGTCTGGGTTCGTTGTGAGATTTCTGTGGCGCATGTAGTAGTTGAGGACTCGAGTGTGCTTACCCTTATGCTTTGATGATTGTTACGTTGTGCTGTATCGGGTATTAACAGAGTTATGTGATCGTGTTGTAGATCAGTACATATGTGGTGAAATCTTTTGGTAATGGTGGTTTTGGTGAGCTGTTCGGGTTGGTTGTACGTTAGCGGGGTTGTTTGTCGCCCAAGAACTTGAATCTCCGTCGTGTTTGATTGTAATCGTTGTTTGACCGAGTGCTTATGAGCAGAATGTATGGTAGATTGTAGATAAGATCCGTTCCTAATATCCGGGCTTGGTTGTTGCATGAGGTATGCTTGATTTCGATGACGAAATCTCCTAAGTGGAGGAGGTTGTAACGGTTTGGACAATTTTATTTAATAATTTATCTAAAGTCAAAGGGATTTTTTTAAATAATTCTTTTATACCTGGATATTTTGGCTAAAAATTAAATTTTTGTTTAAAGAGAAAATCTAGTATTTATACAAATTTAATTGCCTTTCTAGAAATTTCTAAAACAAAAAAATAAAATAAAATAAAAACAAAACAAAACCATAATCTCATGCGGCAGTCGCGGGACGAAGCTAGAAGCTTCGAGAGAACCGAAAATGGAGAGAAACAGAGGAGAGAGAGGGAAGAGAGGAGGAAGGAGGGGGTTCATCCACAGTCACCGGTGTCAACCCAGCTCCGGTGCACCACTGCCATGATCGACGGCAACAACAGAAAGAATCGCGGTCGCGCCAAGTGCACAAGCAAAAACCAGATCGGGAGAGGGACAGAGGAAAAGGGAGAAGGGAAGAAGATGGAGAAGGAGAGAATATGGACCACCGGCGCCACTTTCAGTGAACAGTCTGGCCATCAGCAACGGCGGAAGAAGCTTGAAAACATAAACGAAAATAGGGGCACCGAATGCACGACGCCGGCAGTGCGACCTCCTGCGATTTTGGCTCCAATCGGTTCGATTTTCATGTTTTTCTTCGGATCGAGGTAGGATTCTAGACTTAATCAACCTATTTGTTGATATGGATTGAAGGTTTCCTAGAAAATTCTTATATCTTGTTTTTCGTGGGTTTGTCGAACCCGATGTAGCCCTTGCTTTGGTTTTGGGTTTCGGATTGTGTTATTGATACTCAAATCATGAAATTGAGCCCTGTAATAATTATCCTAACTTGCTAGAATGACGTTCATGTGATCGATTTCGAATTTTGCCAAACTAGGGTTCAAATTTGATTTATGTGTATGGATTTGGGGATTTTGATTAAATTGGAATAATTTCTAGAAATCAATCTCGATTCTGTGAAATTGGAAAAGAAATTAACTTATGATCCAAATTTTCGTAATTTTCGGAACAAGTGTTATTAACCTTTGTTAAGGAATTAGTAAGTTGGAATTTGGGTCGTACATTGGACCCTTAGAACAATTGAATTCAAATGAATTAAGTTGTGATTTGATGCGAATTGAACGAGTTAAGAGTTGATACTTAACTATGTAGCGTACACTTGTGATTTTCTTGAGGTACTTGATAATTTCCTGGTAACTTAAGCTTGCCCTTACCTTGATGAATCCTTTGAATTATCCTCATGGTAGTATCTCTGTAGTTTGATGTCATTTGTGTGAAATGGGATATGTGTAGATTGATGTTGTTTATGTGAATTTGAGTTATTGTCGAACATTAAACCCATGAGATTAGACCCTATGTTGTGTTGAATCACTTGAAATCCTTAGGCTCCCTTATAATAGCCTATGCTTTTGGTAGTTGGATTAAGTAATTGGATTGATTACGGGTCGGCCTTGCCCTCAGACCTTTGGGTCTGTAAAAGAGTTGCATTGGATTGGATACGGGTCGGTCTTGCCCTCAGACCTTTGGGTTTGTAAAAGAGTTGCATTGGATTGGATACGAGTCGGCCTAGCCCTTAGACCTTCGGGTCTATAAAAGAGTTGCATTGAATTGGATACAGGTCGACCTTGCCCTCAAACCTTTGGGTCTGTAAAAGAGTTGCATTGGATTGGATACGGGTCGGCCTTGCCCTCGGACCTCCGGGTCTGTAAAAGAGTTGCATTGCTTCTTGACGGGTCGGCCTTGCCCTCAGACCTTTGGTTCTGTAAAAGAGTTGCATTGCTTGTTGACGAGTCAACCTTGCCCTCAAACCTCCAGGTCTGTAAAATAGTTGCATTACCTGTTAATGGGTTAACCTTGCCCTCAGACCTTTGGGCCTGTAAAAGAGTTGCATCGCTTTATGACTTGTTGCATTGAATTGTTTAGAGGTCGGTCATGCCTTCAAACCTTCGGGTTTGTAAAAGTGCTGCATTGGATTGTTTAGAGGTTGGCCATGCCTTCAAACCTTCGGGTTTGTAAAAGTGCTACATTAGATTGTTTAGATGTCGGCCATGCCTTCAAACCTCCGGGTTTGTAAAACTGCTACATTGGTTAAGGATTGGTGATGAGATTATGAACATAAGTTCACAAGTGATTGTTGATAAATCGAGTAAACAATGATAATGATTTTAGGCAGAGATTTATTATGATACACCTTTCTCACATGGGCTTTATGTATACGAGACTTGCTTTATTCCAAAAAAGAAAACTTGGAATGGTGTGTACAGACTTGAAATGATGAAACATTTTACTGGCAATGCGATTATCTTTCATTTGATTGAAAACGGGCATGTGATACATATTTTCAAGAAATGGAACATTATGTTATTTTTTTTAGTTAAAACCTATATTTGCCACATGCTAACCATGCATATCATATTGTGGTTTATTTTGTCTATTATCCTGCTACTGGGGCTCAGCCCTCTTAATATTTTCCAGGTTCAGCAAGAAGCATATGGAGATTGATGCAAGGACTAGAGAGCCAAAGCTTTCGGCCACCATATTATTTATTTCATTCTATTGTTCTTCAGTTATAGATGAATGTATAATATTTTACATTTCAGTTGTGGTAATTGGATAACTATATGACCATAAGGCCTTATTCATTCGGTTGCATGCACGTGAGGTATCATCGGGTAAGTAGCCTATGATTTCGTTAGTTGAGTTTGATATAATTTGATAGATGCCATGGATCGGCTTTATTATTGTTTAGATTAGCATAGTTTCGATGCCTTGGATGAGCTTAGATTGTGGTTGTTGATGCCTTTGATGGGCCTATATTATTTTTGGGTTGTTTCGTTGCTCATTTATAGGTCATTGCCCATTTTGGGACAGTCTAAAAACGGGGAAAAATCTGCTGAAATTTTTCAAAAAGAGTTAGAATATTTTTTAACCCTTTTTAGAATCCCTTGAAGAAAAGACGTTTTATCGGCTTTAAACAGATGTTTTAAGAAATATAAATACGACATGAGTTTCTGTTTATGATATTATCTTATGTTCTTAGTATTATCCGGGGTCAGGATGTTACAATCCACATGATATATCACAACACATATATCACTACCAATCCCACATAGCAGGGCAAAACATAGGTTGGCCAATCATCAAGTATATCAACAAACCCCAACACATAGCATATCAATGTTTACATCAATTCATATCACATTAAGGTCCAATTACACATAACCAATACCAATTACAAGGTTTGAGGCCAAAATTAACATTTTTTCCAAATCCCATGGTTTTGTTCAAATCAAAATCCTAAAATACAATTTTTGGACCCTAAGCAATTTCACCCAAATTAAAAAGATATATATGCTCCATAATTATAGTATTCAACAATAATAAACTCAAAACCACATACTCATAGCTAGGGTTTGACATAATCAAGTATATTATGCATTTTTAAACTTTTTCACCTCGAATGAAAAATATACGACACATAACTGCATAAGATTCAAAGATTAGCATATATCCTATCTTGTATGAGTAGAAGAATCTAGAAAATACCACCCTCAAGCTCTAAGCACCAAGCAATCACCTAGAACACAAAATAGTTTGGTGAAAATGTAGAGGAGAAGGAAAGGAACATGAATCCATAAACCAAATCTAGTTTATACTTATCAAACAAGCCTCCAAAAATCCCGAAGCAATGTTTCTAAAGAGAATGAGGAGAAAAGATAGGGCTTAGAGAAGTTTTGAAATGAAAGAAAGAGGTCCTGACGTGTTTTTCTAAAAACACCCCAGCGACGGAACGCTCGAGCACTCTTCAAGTGCTCTCCTCTAGAGATCACTGCCCACTTCAGGAATTGGCGATACTTCGCATCGGTGATACTTTTTCTACTTTCAGCGACGTTCAGCAGCTTAGGCAAAAAAAAAAAGTCCAAAATGCTGCAAAACTCACCGAAATCATCCGAAATATATGCACCTATGAATCCACCACCATACATATACAATAATCAGATGAAAAAAATACTCAACTTAAATCCTCTTATTTGGTTTTACCAATTTTTCCGAAATTAGAAAACTAAAATGATTAAAATGATTAAAATGAGTCAAGATATTACACCTTTAGCCTTATTTGTCGCTAAAACTATTGAAGTTTCGTTGAAAATAGAAAAACTGTCGCTAATGCAAAGGCAAAACTTGAAATATCAAAATCCTGAGCCTAGCGCCTGCGAAGTACTCACTAGAGCTCGTAAAGCGCTCGAGCGATCATGCACAGATTTTGTTTCGAAGTTACGTTTTTGGGCTTTTTCTTGGCACAAAACTTATATATATATATATATGTGTGTGTGTGTGTGTGTGTGTGTGTATCTCTGCACCTACAGTTGTGAAGGGAGATTTCTAGGGCTTGAGGGAGCTTGGTTTGGCTTGTTTGGTAAGTAGAATCTATGATTAGATTACGCATTCTTGATTTTCTTCCTTTCCCTTACGTATTCACCGAACTATTTTGTATTCTTGGTGATTGTGTGGCGTTTAGTGTTTTCTAGCTTCTACATCTCATAAAAGGTAAGATATATGCTAATCCTTGAATCTTGTGTAGTTATGTGTTGTATATTTTTCATTAGAGATGAAAAAGTTTGAAAATACATATTATGCTTGATTGTATCAAACCCTAGCTTGGGGTATATGGTATTGAGTTTGAAATAGTTGAATACTATGATTGTTGAGCATATTTATCTTTTCAATTTAGGCTAAAATATTTTGGGTTCAAAAATTTCATTTTAGGGTTTTGAATTGGGCAAAATCATGGAGTTTTAGGAAAATGTTGATTTTATCCTTAAACCTTGTAATTGGCAATGATTATGTGTAATTAGACCATATTATGATACAAATTGATAGAAATATTGATATGCTATGGGTTGAGGGTTTGATGATATACTTGATGACTATTGGGCCAACTTATTATTTGCCTTTAACATGTAGGAGTTGATAGTGATATATATTGTGGTATATCACGTGGGTTGTGGAATGTACAAGCTATGTGAATATGTGTATGTGTGTTGTGGTTGGATGACGAGATGAGTCCTTAGTGAATTGGACTCTGGTGAAAAAGGGCAGCCTACCCTTTAACGGATCTCCATAAAGGAGAGCAAGTCAATGTGACTAAAAATGGGCAGCCTACCCCTCGAAACTATATCCGTAAAGGAGAGCACACGCTGTGTGGGCTAGTAAGAGTAGCCTACCCTTCGACTAGTGGCCGTAAAGGAGTGTGGGTCTGTGTGACCAACCGGGATAGTTTACCCCTCGGCCTTGCACCGTAAAGGAGAGTAACTCTTGTGTTGAGCGGTATGGTGATGGGATATGGGTATGTGATGGTGTGTATATGAGAATGCGGTGTGGCACGGAAATGTAGAAATGTGGATATATGTATATGTATATGTATATGTGTGTGGGAAGAAGGGATAAAATGTGTGAAAGGTGAGGAAACCACTTGTAAGAAATGATTTACAAAACGGGTTATGCACGTTTGGGGATTCATGGTGGATAATAGTAGTTTTTCATTAAATGTTATACATATATAAATGTCGCATAACCATCCTCATATATTGTTCATGCATTCATTTATTATCATATATCCTACAAGCCTCAGCTCATGTTATTTTAAAATAATATTTCATGTGATAACGGAAAGACGGTGGCAGATTAGTAGATGAGCTTGTGATTCATTCCAATCAACACTTGATTAAGGAATTTTTGGATTTATTCATGTACTTACATTTCTTGTTGGACACTCTATGTCGAAGGAATGTAATTAACTTGCTTTTATTTGGGTTTCATTTGGTAAGTATGATTGTAAGACCATAAGGTCGGGTACATATTTTGCATGCTTTGAGAGGGCATTTGGTACGTTAGGTTATTTTCTTTTATTGGACTCATGTATATTTGACCTAGTTTACATTTCATGTAAACTTTTGTTATGCTTATCAAGACTTAAAGCTAAAAAAGTATGCTTTGAAGGTTGGGTTTGAGACCTGTTAAAAAGGTTTATGTACAAATCTTTTACACATGTTTATTAGGTACCAATACCCTTTTGTGCCAAAAACAAACCAATCCTTGCAAATTTTTTCTAAAATCATGGGTTTGAGGGTTTGTTTTTAGAATTCTTCATACATTGTAAAATATAGATTTTAATGTACTTTAGACCGGTAAAGAGCTTTGAAATCAATTGAACCACCTACTTTGAAAACATAAAGGTTTTCTTGAAAACCAAGCCATAGACTTGCATTTTGTTTTTTATTTCTGGTTCACATGGTTTCTATTATATGGTTAACTTAATATCTAGGTTTAGGATGTTACAGATTGGTATCAGAGCTTTAGGTTCGAATATTTTAGAACCGTGGGAAGGGTTGTGACATACCGAGAGGGTTGACTTGCATGATGTATCCATGTTTTGAGTGTGCTTGCATGCTGAACTTGTGTTATGACTTGACATGTGCATGCTACATGGTTATGTGGGTATGTAAGTAGGACTTTGAGGATGGTTCTTCTTTCTTTTAGCATCCGGTCAACTAACTTAGGAATCTACTTAGAAAGGCGCCTAGCTAATGTACATTCTATCTAGAAATCCAAGTGAGTTGTTCAGATTGAGGTATCACTTCAATTAGCCTCCTCGATATGTGATGAGATGTTAACATGCATATGTGGTAAGATGTTAGCATGCTTTCCTTGATGAGTTGATTTTTTGGATGTGAGTTGGCTTACCCTTGGGATAAGGTTTTTGTTGTGGACCGTGCTTGACTTCTTGTTCCACCTTTCCTTCTTGTAGTTCCACAATGTATCGTGGAAGGGGAAGGGGACGCGGTCGAGGCCACGCTAGTGATGGTATGCCGGAGATTGGGTGTGCTACTACCCCCACGAGTACCGGTTGATGGGTTAGGCATCTTCTAAGAGATGCTTAACACGATGAGTGTGTTGGCGGGAAAAAAAAAGGGAGGTGCTCAAGCCCCCGAGACAAGGGCCTCTGTGGCCATGAGAGATTTTAAATGTCTTGACCCACCTATATTTAGCGGCAAAGATGACCCTAAGGCCACAAATGCTTGGTTAAAGATGATGACACGTATCTTGGATTTATTAAGGATCACGGATGATGAGTTGAGACTGGATTTGACTGCCTTCTAGTTGCGAGGGGATGCAGATGAGTGGTGGGAGTTTGCCAAGCCCACTGTGGATGGTATATAGGCTACTTTTTCAAGGATCTTCTTGGAGAAATATTTTCCAAAATCGTCTAAGGATGTTTACCATGAGGATTTTTTGGCTCTTACACAGTGATCTCTTTCGGTGATCTAGTACAAGGCCAAGTTCATGAGTTTATCGAGGTTTAGAACAGAGAAGGTATCGATCGATGATCTTTGGGCAGGACATTTTGAGAGGGGTCTATGCCCCGCTATCAGAAGTAAAGTTATTGCATTGAGGTTGCGAGTATTTTCTGAGTTGGTAGAGATAGCTATTACGTAGAGAACGGGTTCACAAAGGCACGAAAGGGTGGGGATGGATGACCACCAATTACTAGTGGTACTGCAATATCCTTTGGACAGCAGTCAAGGAAGACGAAGTCTAGGGGAAATTAGTCCTTTTCTAAGAGATCATATCAGCAGCAGTCATGTTCCACGCCAGCTCCATCTATTACATCTTCACGGCACATGGGTCCAAGGAATGGACTTTGTTTTGTTTGTAATCAGCCAAGGCATTGGGCAAGGGACTGCCCAATGAGTTCGACAGTAAGGCCTCATCTTACATGCTACCAGTGTGGGTAGTAAGGGCACGTACAACAAGATTGTTAGCAAGGAAGGATTGCACAAGGCACATATTGTAATGGTACGAACCGTTTTAATTTTGAATTTTAATTAAATCGGGTTTTTAAAACTTTTTCTTTAAAAACTTTCGTAAAACCGGTTAAAAGTTTAGAAGAAATTAAAATTTAATCTTGATTCGAGGTCGTTAATTCGAATCGACTGTTCTTGAACCTCTGGAATATTATTTCGGGGTGTCGAGTTAAATTTCATGCTATTTGGATCGGATTTGGGCCTTAGATTTTAGAATTTCGAAACGGGCCAAACAGTAGGGGTTCGTTCGAGAGGACCCAGGACCGCTCGAGCGGTCTACTCAGAGCATGGTTTTTAAATATCGTGAAGTTTGGGGTTTTAACATCATTTTTCATACATTATTCTCTCTCTCTCTTCGACCAAAACAGCATAGAGGTGGCGCTAGGGTTTGTAATAGGGGCTTATACACTAATTTGGGCTCCATTTGGGTCAGTAATCAAGGCTTTTTCCATGAAAACCTTGTTGTATGTTAAGTATTTCACATTTTCACCGAAATTGTTTTTGTTTTAGGTGGTTGCTAAGAGTTAAAGCTTATTTTAGACTGGTTTAGCACTTATTTTCCATCATTGAGGTAGGATTTATGCTAATCCTTGAACTTTGACATGCTATGAGTTGAATATTTTCATTTTGAGCCGATTAGTGTGGATATTCATGAAAAATCTGAAATTAATCTAACCCTAGGTGTATGTATACGTGATTGGATTGATTTTCCTACTATATTAGCATGTTAGAGGTTATCGTATCTTGTCAATTTGACAATTTTTTTACTAGAAAGAAAATCTTGTTCTTAACCTAGGGTTTGGAATTTTGGATTGTTAGAGATTTGGGGAAAATGATCAATTGACCCCATATTCGTGAAATTGATCCTACATTGATGTAATTGAGCCTCATATGAATGTACATTAATATGAATATAGCCATGTTATGTATTAATGGTAGATGGTATATATGATGTAGTGTGGGTAGGCCTAGACTTATCCTTGTTTGTGAGTTAAATTGTGCAATGATATTATATACGTGCATTGTATGTGATTTGTTCAAATTGATTGAATATATTATGTGGGATGTGATTGTAGTTATGATGACTCTTAGTAAGTCAATGGGGAGTCCATCCTCTCGGTTATAGTCCGTAAGTTGGGTACAACCACTTATGGGTCAACGGGGACCCTATCCCATCGGTTATAGTCTGTAAGTTGGGAACGGCTTCCGTGGGAGTCCACGTGGAGCCCATCCCTTCGGTTATGGACCATAATTTGGGGGCAAGTTGCTATGAATTAAAGAGGAGCCCATCCCCTCGGTTATAATTCATGAGTTTGAGCCAATTGGATTGTGCGTGGTTACTACCCAGGTCATAATTACTATGTAGGTTGACGTAAAGTAAGTGTTTCATGAAAATAATTATGCATACAAAGTTTTCATTATGAAAAACAAGTTTTATTTAAGATATATGTTTAATATTAACTCTTGCATAATCATTCTCGCATAGCATGCATACCTTCTTTGATTATCATATTTCCTACGAGTTTCGGCTCATGTGTTGTTTTAAAATAACATTTTAGGTGACAACGGTAAAGAAGTATTAGAATGTTAGATGAACTTTCTTGATTCTCCCAAGTTACTCATGACATGGGATAGATGGATATTTCTCACATTCTCTCTTTAGCTACTTTTTTCTTGGGATTACTTTACATACTCCTTGGATGACTGTGTTAAACCTTTATGCTCCATTTGGTTGTTGGAGAATTGTAAGGCCATAAGGCCATTTTTCATTTGATGCATGCATGTTGGTGAGAACTTAGAAGGGAGGGTTTGGGTTGATTTATCCCCTTTGACATTACTACTCTTTAGTTATATTTTGAATAGTCATGCAGTTCGATGTTGGTAATTTCTTAACATGGTTATGAGATTATGGTTATGTGTATGGAAGTGGTTAGAAAGATTTAGGAAAATATTCTTCTGTGTCGAAATTAGAACCCCAAATGTAAACATTTAGACTTTTCTTAACGTTTGAGAAATTTATCTTTTGACTTTGCGTGAAAGAGAAACCTTGGGATATCTAATTTACAAACTTCCTCATAAGCCTGGATCATTCTAATTATGTGTTGGGAAGGTTTTGAAGATGATAAAATATGGTTTTGAATCAAAAGCTTGTTGCAGGTTTCTTGCAGAAAACTGTAGCTCTACACTGTCCGCTCGAGCTGATGTGGGACCGCTCAAGCAGTCCTTAGTGTAATTGTTCCCACGTTTAATATCAAAACTCGGTTCTGGTATATGGTTTGGGGCATAGTTTGGGGACTAAAATAAAGTGTTTTTAATCCATAAAAACCTAAAGGAAACCCATTTAAAACTTATGTTTTGAATTGGATAAAAAAATTGAAGTTTTCTTAAGCAAGTGTTGAAATGCGCCGTTATGGCTTTGTTTGATTTTTATTGAGTTCCGGTCCTCTTTCCGGTTCGTACGGTTTTAGAGATGAGATTAGAATATTATTAAGGGTTAGGGCGTGACTACTTAGTATCATAGCTCAAAGCTCGAATACTTTGGAACCATGTGAAGGGGTGTGCCACACCGTGAGGGATGACTTGCATATTGCATTCATGTCATGAGTATGCTTATATGCCTATTATGTGATATGATCTACTTGTGCATGCTACTTGACTACGTGAGTATGGAGGTAGGATATTGAGGATGGTATTTCTTACCTCGACATCTAGGCTTACTGGTTTGGGATTCCACTTAGAAAGGCACCTAGCTAACGCTCATTCTAGATGGAAATCCAGACGAGTGGTTCAAATTGAGATATCACTCCTAAGAGCCTCCTCAGTATGTAGTGATGTGGTGTCATGCTATTGTTGTTTGGTACTAGCATGCTATTCTTTAACCTGTTTATTCTTGAGACGTTGGTTTGCTTATCCTGAGGGATGAGGTTGTGATGATGAGCTATGTTTAACGTGTAGTTTTCTGTATCCCTCTTCATTGTAGTTATTCGATAGCACAGAGACGAGAGGGAGGTCGCGACCAAGGTCGCACCATAGGTGAGGTTCTTGAGACAGATGACCCGACTCTGTAGATGCCCATGGATGGAATGGGTGTCTTCCAAGAAATCCTTTCTACGATCAGGACTTTAGTGACAGCAGCGGAGGAAAAGGCACAAGCCCCCAAACCGAGAGCGACTGTAGCGATGAGGGATTTCCAGAGGATGGATCCCCCAGTGTTCACCAGCGAGCCTGATCCGAAGGCTGCCACTACCTGGTTAAAAATGATCAACCAGATCTTTGACACTTTGGGTATAGTGAAGAGTGAAGTGAAGTTGAAGTTAGCCACCTTCTAGTTGCGTGGCGATGCTGACGAGTGGTGGGAATTTACTAAGATCATTATGGAGGGCACATGTGATGCATTCTCTAAGGCATTTCTAGAGATGAACTTCCTAAAATCATTGAAGGTTGGGTATCATGAGGAATTCTTAGCCCTCACTTAAGGCTCGATGTTCGTCATTCAATATGAGGCAAAGATTGTGAGTTTGTCTGCGTATGCGCCAGAGATGGTTGCCATGGAGAAGTTGAGAGCCCGATGCTTCGAGAGAGGCTTGCGCCCCGCCATCAAGAACAGAGTTACGACACTAAGGTTGAGGATCTATACCGACTTAGTCGAGACTGCCATCACCGTTGAAAATACATTGATAGAGGATATGAGGGGTGGAGATAGACGGTCACCAATTTTGGGCAGTGGAGCACAATCTTCAAGACAACAGTCCAAGAAGAAGAAGTCTGGGGGAGGTCGGCCCTTCTCTACTTAATCGCATCATCAAAGGGCACGTTCTGAATCTGCCTCTTTAGCCGCATCGACTAAGCACATAGGTCCGAGGAGTGGACTCTGTTATACTTGTGGCCAAATAGGACACGTGCGTAGGGACTACCCTCACAGGATGACGCCTACATGTTACCGATGCAGACATCCAGGGCATACAAAACCTGATTGCCCATAGGGTCAGGCAGGACAGAGCATACAGAGCACCCCTCGAGGTCAGCTATCATAGGGTCGACATGGGCTGACACAGTCCTACCAGCAGATCGGAGCACAGATTTTGAGGACTGGTGGAGGAGCTACTTCAGTCCAGTCAGTGAGACCCCTAGCACGGGTCAACCAGGGAAGAGTTTGTGCTCTAGTGAAGACTAGTGTAGCACTAGCAACACCAGTAGCGCCTACTCTATCTTCAGCACAAGATTCTACCGCCAGTTGGTCAGTTATCCGAGGTACATTCGAGGTTTACCGATCTTGTGCACGGGTGCTCATTAACACAAGAGCATCACATTCTTTCATTGCATCAGCATTTTCATCATCTTTGGGGTTGGAGATTGAGGTGTTGGATTGAGTAGTGCATATGGACACATCGACCGAAGTGTCAGTCATGGCTAGTCAAATGTGCATGGGGTGTGAGATTGAGATAGTGCATCATAGTATGTCTTTCAACTTCATTGTCTTTGACATGGGATTCTTGGATCTCATTCTTTGTAGGGATTGGTTTGTCGTGTTTTGATCACGCATTAATTGTGACCGTCGTGAGTCTGTTGGGATAGGTATACTTAA
>JAUZSS010578599.1:0-13338 GCA_035668195.1 Sarracenia psittacina
TTGAAGGCATAAAAACGAAGAACGAAAGACTTACAACTCATATCGAAAACTTTGGAACATCAATTTGTCGTCCGGATCACCAATCGTCAACCAAAAAACCAAGTTTCCTTTCTTTTTCTTTAACTCTCTCTCTCCCTTAAACCCACTATCTATCCTTATACATATACACTATTTGATCTACTAAACTGATTTGAGCATAAAAGTATTTTAATGCAAAACGTTTGCATTAAACATTTGCAAAACATTTTGATTCATTGAAAATTGATTTACGTCTCTTTTTTTACATTTAAACTTTTTTTTAAATTTATTATTATTATTATTTTTGGGGTATTACACCATGTATCACTGATACATGGTCCATGTGGTCCATGTATCAGTATCACTGATATATTTTATAGAAATACTATTCTGTCTACAATATTTTTTTAGTGACGGTTGAATCGTCGCTAAAAACAATTGAACCGTCGTTATAACAATTGAACTGTCGCTAAAAGCCATGTTGTAACAAAAGTGTTGTAACTGCAGCATAACTGTATATTTTATTAAAAAAAAACAAATCAGAATTAAATAAATTAAATTTAGATCTAATGGTGGTAGTGGCGGTGATGGCAGCGACAACAACAACGACGGTGGTTAGCGATGGTGGTGGTCGGCGGTGGTGGTTGGCGGTGGTGGTTGGCGGCGACAGTGGCTATGGATGTAGCTATGGTAGTAGAGGGCATGGGTGATATAGAAGTTGTATAATAAGGATATAATTGTCCAATTAAATTTTTAAAAAATTAAAATTATTATTAAAATAATTAAAGGGTTTAATCTTAATTTCTAATAAATAAAGTACCTAATCCCAATTGACTCTATTTTTATTTAATATTATAATATTAAATTTTAAGATAGGATATTAACGGATAGTTGCAAGACATAAAAAGGATATGTAAGGAGGAGTCAAACAAATAGACATAAAAAGGATATGTAAGGAGGAGTCAAACAAATACAATGATTTTTTATGAGATCGGGTTCGAACCCGATCTCTCCCCCTCGCCTAATTACCTATAAAAAATATTACGTGTAGTGAGCTTGGAGTACTTAATAATTTGGCTCGACTGCTGAGGAGAGAAAGAGCAGATCATCAAATCTCACTGGTTCAGTACCATGGAAGGTAATTAACCGATCTCTGCATCTTCGTGCTAATTTCTCTTTCTCGAAGCCCTAATTGTTATTCTTACAGTGAATGCCATAGCCACGCCCTAATTTCCAATGACATCCATGAAGAAGAACGGGTGGCTCTTTTTCTTCTTCTTCTTAGCATTTATATTTTCAATTCACTGAACAACGACGCACTGAAGCAGTTTCTCTATGCCGTCATTGTCGATCTGCAAAGATCCACGACCACCACTGGAGACTAAACCTTGTGTCCTTTCGCACCCATTATTTCCATGAAATGTGGAGGAAATGGCCGGCGGCGGTGGGTTCGATCAATTTAGTGGCGGGTTTGTTTAGTAAGACCAAGAATCACGGAGCTTTGGTATACCATTTTCAGATCAAAGGACGCGAATCATTTGAATCCTATAAACTTTAACAACCGAACTATTCGTCCACTTCTTAATTTCTGAAAATCTCCTGATTAGATCGATCAGATAAAATTTTATGCAATATCGTTTTTTCTTCTTTTTTTTTGTGAGTTTTACTGCACAGATTCAGACACAGATCTGGGTAAGAGGGTTGTGTCTGGTTGGAACTAAGCTTAACCGTAAGTGAAATTCCCCCCATTTTTTAATAATATTTTTATATGTGAAGTTTCCATATGAGATTACCCATTTTTGAAATTGGCCCCTGGCTCCCTCATATCTCTATTTTTTTTTTTTGATTAAACCTCTCTATTTCTTTCTTATTCAGTTGTCTTGATTCCAAATTTAGACTAGATCGGTTTAGTGTGGTTTGTTGTGGGCCGGAAAAATGGATACATTCCAATTATTCAAGTCGTTAGTTTTTTTATTTTTTGTATACAAATTATAAACATTAATTTGATCAGATATGAATAACTAGGTGAACACACCACATTTTTGTTAAAAAAAAAACAGTTCATTTTTTTTTTGACATAAATGTAATTTATTTACTCATTTAATGATATCCAAACAACTTAATTTATTTTACATAAAAGATCTACACACTAAAATAAATAGAATGAACGATTCCGATGATCAAAGAAAGCCAGCAAAATTCATAGCTCATATTAATAGGCAAAAGAAAAATCATAGTTCACTTCTCGTTTTCAGAGCTTACATTGTATTTTCTTTTGGTATTTGCAAGGCCTAATTCCCAGATTATATTAATACGCAATAAATAAAAAAAAAATCTTATTTGGCCTCCGTGAGTGTGCAGTCCGAGTTCCATCCCAATGTCTAGATTTGTGTTATGCATCTATCACTTTTTTTTAATGTATTTTTAAATTTTGAATTGCAGAGGGCACTCGCCTTTCTTCAAAGATTCTAGCGCTGCAAGTTCAATTGGCAGGGTTAATTTCACAAAAAGGCAGGTTAAATTTCCCGTAATATAATGTTGTTTCAATGCATACATTGTTCTGAATGTAAGATATCCTTATGAGGGTGAAATTAGATTTGAAAATAAATTAACTAGTTTAAGTGAAAGTTCATTCCATCTATTAAGATTTATTCAAGTAAAGCTTATGGATGTTTATTTATATTTATTTATTTTGTTGCCCCTCTCGTCGGATTATATGACATGATTAAACATAGATACATTTGTAAAGTCGGTTTCATATTTTGTTTACGTAAAGATTTGCACTCACTTGTAGAATGGGCATCTTAATGATATTTTATTGAGAAATTTTGGGTTAGGTCTCATTTGGTGGGCTTGTGTTCTAATAAGCCTATTCAAAATTTAAATTCCAATAAGTCATATCTAATAGTTTTCATATCCATATTACCGTTGTCTATACAATACTACTTTCCACCGCTACCACTTCCCGTTGCCACTGCCGCCACCACTATTGCAAGATCGCAGCCGCCACCACTATTGCAAGATCGCAGCTGCCACCACCACCACCAGTGTCCACGCCGCCACGCCGCCACCACCACTCCTCACTACTAACATCCAAAAGTGAGAAATTTGTGTAGGAAACTAAAATAAATATCTCATTGCAAGCAATTGTTTATGTTAAATCACCAATTATCCTAAAAGTTTAAGCTGTTGGGAAATGGACCCTCCAATGTATATCAAGCTATTCAACACTCCCCTCACGTGCGACTCTGTTACGCACGTGGAGAGACAAACAAACTGAACAGATGCACTAACATATAGAATGCACAATAACAAATATATCACGAGACTTGAACCCAAGACCTTGTGAAACTAAAGCTCTGATACTATGCTAAGTCACAAATTGTTCCAAAATCTTAAGCTATTAGGAAATTAGCCCAACAATGTAAATCAAGCTATTCAACAGTTCCATTGCACAAAATGAAACATTTTAGTAATGCAAAGAAAATCTTAGTAGAAAATGGAACATTTCCAAATTCCAACAAATGAAACATGTGCAGGAAAATAAAATAAATGCATCATTTCTGCATCAAATGTCTCATTGCAAGTAAGTGTCTCATTGCAGAAAATGTGACATCTTAATAATGCAAATAAAATGTCCCACTACTTCCTAGCACCACCACCACCACTACAACCACTCTCCATTGCCAACATCAACACTTTCACCAACAACACCCAAAATGAGACATTTCCAACAAATAAGATATTTGTGCACAAATGTCTCATTGAATGAAATGAGGCGTTTCAGTAATACAAAGAAAATATATCATCGGAAAATGAGACATTTTCAACAAATGTTGTGTAAGAAAATGAGACATTTTCAACAACTGAGACATTTGTGCGGAAAATAAATTATTTCGGTACCAAATGTTTCATTGCAAGTAAATGTCTCATTGTTTCATTTGCCCAATTTGGATGAGGCATTTTAGTAATACAAAGAAAATATCTCATTGGAAAATGAGACATTTTCAACAAATGTTGTGTAAGAAAATGATACATTTTCAACAACTGAGACATTTGTGCAGAAAATAAATCATTTCGGTACCAAATGTTTCATTGCACGTAAATGTCTCATTGTTTCATTTGCCCCAATTGGATTAATAGCAAAAGTAATTATACTATATCACATCTCTATTTTTAAACATCCGAAATCCAATCAACAGAACTTTCGTGAATAAATCCAAACTTAATGTGAGAAATTTAAGGAGGAAGCAAAATAGAGTTTTTGCAGATGTGAAGAATCAAGCATCAAACATCTAAGAGTTATTCACCCGCCGGCTTTGCAGGCAAGATACAACTGCTAATATTGATGCAAAATCAAGGATTGCGTACAGAAGAATCCGCCCATGGTTTCCATCGCCACCGCATAAGCTTGTCAGCGGTGAAGACAATTTTCTTTGGGGAGGCGTTGTTTAGGGCTGTGATTTGGGCACGGGAACGATGAGTTGGTTAGCGGTAGAGCCATTGTTGAGACAGCTGAATCTGGTGGTTCAGACTTCGTCTTGTTTGCTTAATGCGGTAAGGATTCCATTGGAAAATGGAGTATTCGAGCACTATCAATGATTTGCATGTGATGAGGGGAAAATGGTTCAACGTTCGATTAGGGGCAAAAGGCTTCACACAGTATTGGGGTAGTTTTGTCAAGAATAGTTATAAATTTAGAAATAGGACCTAATGGAATATTTAAAAAGTAGTTGGGACTTAATAAGATACAAGTCCCCTAAGTAGTACCTTGAATTAATTTTTCCTATTTATGGCGCTATTTACAGATTCAACATATGTTGTCAACTTCATTTTTGAAGTGATCCTTGTAGTTATGAGCCTAACTTGGTGCAAATGACATGTTTTATACTCTGATAAATGGAGTGTTCTATTGGATCAAGGAGAGGTTGATTAAATCAAAGTCATTTGCACTCAATTGTTCGTTTTCCATAGCTTCAAGCACAAGCATCTTTTGTCAACTTAATTTCAACCAGAATGTAGTATTCTTCTCCATGCTTTCATTGTTGGAGTATTGTAACTTATTACTTAAAAACGAGCTACATGACTTTTTTTTACGTATCAAAACCTGCATTCAACTTATTTTGTTTTTCTTATGACAACACCTAATGTAAGCATCTATGCATCGGGGATCGGTATATCTGTGAAAGCTCAGTCCGTCCATATACTTCGTACTTGAGAAAGAATTGAGGTGGTTGTTTTTAATCTCTGTAGTCTGGACTACTATGATGTGAGTGCGGTTTCGTCACTCCTATAGTGATTAACCATGCACAATGCACATGGTTTGTGGTCCTGAGGACGTAGTTAGTAGAGATCGAGAAAGTGATGTGAGATTGGTAGAAGCCTGATTTGGTAACTATGAATTATGACTAAGTAGGATCTTTTGATGTCTAGATTTTGTAAGTATATGATCTGTGTTTACTAGTGGAATTTGCGTGTCTTTTTTTAATTATTTATTTTAAGCTTGGATTTCTATTTGTAAATTTGCTCTCTCATGTTCTGATTGATTGCCAATGCCATATTTAATAGGTTGGACTGAGAAGATTCTTGATTAGTTGTTTTAACTGAAGAAAAAATCAAGCTACTTCACATTCTGATTGAAAACATGTGTTTCAAAATCTTTCTCAAGCTGGTAAGATAAAAATTGGTAATTGATATTTTGAATGTGGTCTATTCAAGCCTCCCCCTCTTCTCTCCCCAAAAATTGCATAAGCAATCGTCAACATAGAAGTGGTTCTATGTCCTTCGCATATGAAGTTATTATACTTTACCTAAGATGCAAAGACACTTCTAAGAATGTCACGTTCCAAAATCCAAGGCACGACAACAAAAGCAAAAGGACGAAAGAACGAACTAGAGACAAACCCAACCACAAGGGGAAACAAGTTCAAGGTAGAGGATGAGTGCTTGATCTGAAGAACTGAATTGAAGAGACAATAAATGAATTTTGAGGAACCAATAGATATTCATACGATCACCAAACATCTTATATAGATGCAAATCCTCCAAGGTGTTATATCTTAAGAACGTTTAAAATCTTTAGAAATCAATAAATCTTTCTACTTCCTTAACAAGTTCCTTTTTAACCAAAGGGGTTTCAAACAAGACAAGAATAGTGTTAGGAAAATTTTAAGAATATGACCATGAATATATCCCAAAAGAAGTCTAAGGCGAAAGGGAAAAGGGCTACCTTAGAAAACATAACACAAAACAATGCAATTATGTCCGGACCGCTTGATTGGTCAAAGGACTGATCGATCGATACTTATGCCCTCTGGAGAAAGTCGAGAGGGTGCCAATATCGCTCGATCGACTGCTTGATCGGTCATGCATTTTCTTGTTTTCCTTGAAATTTTTGGAAAACATATGCTTAGCCTTGCTAGTTTTGGTACAAAAAGGGAGACTTTGGGACTTAATTGAAGCAAAGATAAACATGAAAGAATTCTCTAAACCAACCCAACAATCATGAAACTCAACCATCAACCCATATCTAGAAAAGATATCTATAAATTTGATCTAAACAAGAGGACTTTTAAGAATATAACCCTGTATCTTCTCAATGCATGCAATCCTTGTCACCTTCCAAAACCTAACCCTTGGGAATCAAACTACACAAACCATGACCATTTACATGTGGCAAAAAGCAATTACATCATTAATGTTTATAATTACAAAAGAATTCCCAAAGAAACTACATGATCGCTATTATAACAAAAACAAAAAGAAGATCATTGAGATCCACTCTAGCTAACTGGCTCATCATTTGTACTTGAAAAGGGTTTATCCAAACAACATGAGTTGATGCTCGTAGGAAATAGACGAAAGATAAATGGATGCATGATAAGTGAAGATGGATATGTGGATGCAACAACATAACTAATATTCAAAGTAAATTCTTCAAGAAAACACCAATCCACATAACCGATTTTCATAAAAACCCAACAATAAGCCACTTATCCCTTTTCTAAACATTTTCAACCGTTTTCAATTCATAGATTTAATCAAGTACCAATGTCAAACGGTGCTTATAGATGCCAACATAGTTACCACCAACTGGGCCACACAAGGTCCGATGAGTAATTAAACGTTTTATAACACACCATAGCAATAACACACATTTATTATTTTTTTAATGACCCAAGTGGACCACCAGCCCAATAACTTGAATAAATAGTCTAACAACATGACTCAAAAGCTTAAGTCAAGTTTTTAGTAGTAGTTCACAAATTTTATTATATACTAGATATATTTTTCATCTCCCACCGATATGGGATTGAGATATCACAATATCCCCCATCCAAAGACACGATGTCCTCGTCGCATGACCTAAGTTATTTTTTTGGTTGAGATATGGATAGCAGCCCATTAGCGGACACAGAGCAATCCATTAGCGTGCATAAGGTATATAACCTCGAGGCCTCTATCCCTCTCCAGAACCTCTGTTCTTCTATCCACACCGTCACGAAGCCCATCATGGGAATCGGGGTTGGTTTTGATACTATTTGTAACGACACAAGTGGACTAGTAGCCCAATAACTTAAATAAATAGCCCATAAGTTTCATTATATCTCCCACCAATGTGGCATTGGGGTATCACAATTTTTTTGAGAAACACTGATAGGAAGGAAACTCGAGCACACATTCACGAGGATTAACCCAATTAGAAGGACACCCATCTTACACAAGTTTTCTGATTTTCATTGAGGAGCAATGGAAGCCTAAATTTACCACAACATAACCCCGACACCTTAATTAAACCGTTAAACCCCATTTTTTCATACTCGAACATATAGAGATCAAACAAATGGACCATAGCCTTGATATAACCCATTAATTCCAATTCAAACATATTTGAAGTTTGTTTCCCAATCTCAATATTCTAAACCATGACATTTTGTGTTCAACCATCCATTAACCTTCAAAATGATTAAGCAATTTAAGTTAAACCATTCAAAACTTCCAAATCTCATGGGATTTAAATCATACATTAAACCCTTGTTTCATGGTTCACCAAATGCATGCCAGTCATCAATACCATTTGTAGGTCAAATCCACATTCCAAGATCATTTATCAAGAAATCTATACATCATAACCATACATCAAGGTTAGGGTTTGGAAAAAATCCAAATCACATGGTTCACTTAAGATTTGTGAAAATCCAACACATAAAACAACAAACATTCATATTTAGTCTTAGATCCTACCTCTTAGGATGGAAAGTAAGAGAAGGTAGGAACCTTGGAAGGCCACAAATGGCTTGTTGGAGAAGTTTCAGATTTTTAGAGATAGACGTATGAGACAAAATGATGAGTAAAAGGGGTCCACTTGGGATTAAAATCCATGACAGGCCGCTCGATAAGCCGCACAACCGACCGATCGGTTTGGTCCAGAAAAATTGCTCTTTTGATGTTTTCAGGGTCCGACCTTCACTCCAACGCATTTTTATGCAAACATGGGTTTTCAAATCTTTGAAAAAGGATCATAAGGGACAAGGATAGGCTCCAGAAATTATTTCTCAAAAGGTACAACTCCCAACCCAAAGAGATATCCAAGGATTTAACTCACATTAACCCTTCAAACTCTATACATAATAACATATAATACACAACAACATATTAACAAAGCCGCCTCAAAATGTAATTAATCAATTACAATAAATAAAACGTATCAGGCCTCTACAAAGAAGGTGTTGTGTCTGCGTTGAACACTGACACCCGTCTGATACTTGTCTAGCAGTACTCTTTCATTTTATATTTTTTGAACTTGAATTTTTAAAGTATTTGGAGAACACGTGTGTTTATCACTTAAATTTTATAAGTATTGGTGTTCAAGTGAACCTTATATGTGGGGAAGCAGGGAAGTCTATTTTGGCCTTTATGCTTTAGAAGCCAACTGTAGCTGTTTAGCTGTTTAGCTGTTTATCACTGTTTAAGATTCTCTTATCTATTGTCTTTGATAGAGTTTCTTGAAGAACCACTAGTTCTTTGAAACTAATAGCTGAAGATGGTGTCAGGCTCTTCCCTGCTTGTTCCCATTGCCAAAAGGTATGCTGTCAATATATGTAGGCCACCAGATGTTGGCTTTTGCTTTACTTGATGCTAAACAAGCAACAAACTAAAAATGCATAACTGTTAAATTTTCCAGGCTAGAGGGTAAGGTGGCAATGATTACCGGTGGTTCCACTGGCATTGGTGAGACTACCACAAGGCTTTTTGTCCGGCACGGTGCCAAGGTTGTCGTTGCGGATATCCAAGATGATCGTGGTCATGCCGTAGCAAAAGACATTGGCTCCGAAGATGTGATTTCCTATGTCCATTGTGATGTGTCCAATGAAACTCATGTCCAAAATGCAGTAGACACCGCTGTCTCCAAGTATGGTAAGCTCGACATACTGTTAGACAACGCAGGTTTCCAAGGCAGTCTGCTTCCGAGTATCGCTGAGCTAAATATCGAAGAGGTCAAGAAGGTGTTCGGTGTGAATGTTTTCGGTTCCATGTTTTGTGCCGAGCACGCCGCGAGAGTAATGATTCCGGCTAAGAAAGGCAGCATTGTGTACACTTCAAGCATCAGTGCTGTGTGTGCTGGTTGTGCACCGCTTCCATATGCGTGTTCAAAGCATGCCTTGGTTGGGCTTACTAAAAACTTATGCGTCGAGTTGGGGCAGTACGGCGTCCGAGTTAATTGCATTTCCCCATACGCGTTGTTCACCCCGATGATTGTGGAAGTGCTAGGGCTAAAAGACAAGGAACATGCAGAGCAAGTCAGAATGGAAGCAGCAAACTTAAAAGGGGCAACGCTGGATGGTGGTGACGTGGCTGAGGCAGCACTATACTTGGGAAGTGATGAGTCCAAATATGTTAGTGGGCTAAACCTCATTCTAGACGGGGGTTACAGCACGACCAATCCAGCCTTTTCATTAGCTCTGCAGAAATTTTATGCTCAAAATGCCAGTAAGTGAGCATGCTAGACCTTTGCTTTGCCTTTGTTGTTTTGGCACCTCTCAAATAAAGAAACTGTTTTCATGTGGTTCGGATTTTGTTTGTCATTTATGGTTGTGTACGAGAGTTCCAAGCAACCTTATTTTTCTCATTATGTGAGAGATGTATGGATCGCAAAGTGATTAATAATTCTAGTTCTTGTGGTTTTTGATATTGAATGTGATAGTTGTTACTTTAATGGTCTCAAGAGGGGATCGGGGTCCTATTCGTCGGTGATCTGTTAAAAATTCATAAAGAACCTTTGAATCACAGATTCTCAAAAACCGGCCAATACGAGTATCGGATAGGTATTGGATACCAATACGCGTTCATTACGAATGAGGATTCATATTGGATACGAAAAGTGTTTAAAATTAGTTTTGATATTTTTTATTCAGAAATATTTTGGATACCCACAGTATACGGAAGGATAAATTATTTTTATTTTTATTTTTTTTCAAAATTTATACTTAATATTTTGGTTTTATTATTATAAATGTTCTACCATCTAGATATTTTTCCTATGTTTAATAATGGGTATTTTTTAAAACTTACAAATTTGAGTAGTTATTTTGTTTTTGATTTAGTTTTATAAAGAATACAGTATTAAAATGTATTATTTTATTTTTTCAAACGCAGTTTTACTAGTATCTTCTTTTTTATTTTATTCTATTTTATCGGATTATTATATTTGTACATGTATCTATCGTTACTTTCTTGATAAGAACTGAAGCTGTGTGGAAAGGAAGCAATAGTTGGCCTGTAATTATTCAAAATCTTCCTCCTTCAGGCCACTGATTGAGGACAAGAAGCACAGTAGAGAATTGTTATGGATTAAATTATAAGAAGTTTTTTAAGTAAAAAATGAATATTTGTGAAAAGTGTGGATAAGAGGAGGATAAAGGGAGGATTCTACGATTAATATTGTTGATAATGTTCTTGAAGGACATTAAGGGTCTATGATATTGTTGGAACTAATTATTTATAAATTATAGTTAGTAACAAAAGTTGTGAGTATTTGATGAAATTTATAAATTGGAATTGAAATAAAAAATAATAATTTCTATACAAAAAAAAACACGATCTACATAAACAACAAACCCTAAGTCGGCCATTTGTGGGCAACAACTACTGGTCTAATCTCTTGGTGAGTGGCTATGGAGACGACGGCGATTACTACGAGTACATCGGCGACGTTGTTTAAAGGGGATTTCAAGAGAGGAACAGAAAGCGGATCAGGCTCTTGATTTTCGTCTCGGGGCTCTTGACTGTTAAAAGTTTGATTTTTTTAGATATGACTGTGTTTGTTGAATCAATTGAGGTGGGATTTTGAGGTTTATTTGTTGGATCGACGATTTAGGTTTTTTTAATGGTCTAATTTGGGGCTTTCTCTTTGGGGCGTCTTGTTTGGGTAGGGAGGGGTGAGGTGCTTTTTTGCTTGGATCTGCTGGTTTCTGTGAATGACGGGAAATGTTTCTGGTGTAAGGGGTTGTATTGTACACGGCACTATCACTCACATATCTGTCCTCTTGACTCAACTGAGAAGCGACAAACGTGTTGAGGGATTGATATGATAATAACATGATCAAGAAGATGGTAGAGTTCTATACTATCTTTGTTAATAATCTCCCCCCACATATGTATAATGGATGGCTACGGAACATCTTTAACAGGTGCGGAAAGATTGTTGATGCGTTTGGGTTTGTAAGGTTCCAAGAGAATAGACAGGCTCCGAGGGCAATAGAGAGTTACAGTGGTGCCTGGTTTTTGGATCATCAATTAAGGGTCACAAAGGCATTTTACGCACTCAATTTTGAGTTAGGATGGTTCCTAATATAACCTTCCACAAATCTATTGAACCTATAAGGAATCAATTTTTTTTGATGGATAAATATGCATACCGGGTCAGGGCCAGTCGAACCAAGACCCACAGGCCCATTTATCAAGGCCCCAGATTCTTGGTTAGCCGAGTAACCTTAGTTCTGATCAACGGACCATTGTTGATCGTTTCTTCCCGTCAGAGCGGGATACTCCCAACCCATCACGTCGCCTCCCGCAAACCAATCAGAACAGCAGAGTCTAAGCACGATAAACCCCGGAGTGTTGATCAACCTAGCGGGTTCAAGGTTTCGATCAACAGACCGTCCTTCAAGCTCCTGGTCAGCGGACCCGAGGACGGAGCTTCCAAGGTACTCAACTAAAGTAATGTGTCAATACCTCAACCCTACGGTAAGCCAGCAAATTAGGGATACCCTGTCCCTTCCTATTTCTGAATAATTATGAGATATGGGACATGTCCTTATGCAACAGTTATGGAAGGTTATAACCCCCATACAATCACATGGTCTAGAGTACCACGTGTCACCCCATCCTACGGTCTATATAAACTCCTGGAAACCAACTAAGGTACAGACAATCAACTACAACCCTAATAGTTTTCTTCTATTGGAAGTTATCTCCCTACCATTTACTATCGACTAACTTGATCGTCAGAGAGGGATCGCCGGAACCCCCTCTGACATCCTTCCTAACGATCTTTCCTCATTCTTTCCTTTCTCCAAGCCCGGAGCGCTTTCGGCAGGACCTGACGAGATTCTTACGCTATCATTTGGCACCATCTGTGGGAACGTTTTTTATTTTTTGATAGTATCGGATCCCTTCAGGGCCCCGCCGAGGCCTATGGCCGGAGAAAGCAACATCAACAACCTACCTACGAGGATTCCACAACCCACTGTCCTACATGACCGGTCGCAACAAGCTCAATAGCTGACTCAAGATATCTTCCAACTAGTGCAACAGCAGCTTCCGCAACAGGGTCAAAACCCTACGGGAATCAGAACCCCCGCCCACGACGAACTCCCTCGGGTTCCCAACCCAAACCAACAGGGGGCCCGAGACCCTCAGCAGGTTGACGAGGAGGAAGTAACCAGGAGGGTGCACCTAGATTCACAAGCCTTCTTCGGGGAAACCCACCTCGTGAGATGCAAGTTGAAGCGGTGGAACCTCTAGAGGCATGTATTATCGTTGAGGAGCAACTAAAGGCGGTCAAAGCCCAGATGAATGAGATGATGCAGACAATGAAGGATAAAAATCCTCAAGGGGTAGCTTAGGCCAACAAAGGTGGCCCCTCATTCATCGCTCTCATCATGGATGCCCCGTTACCTCCAAAGTTTAAAATGCCTCAGGTTGATCAGTTCGACGGCACCACGGACCCCATGGATCACCTGGACAACTACCGGTCCATGTTGTATCTTCACGATATCCCCGAAGCCATCATATACCGAGCATTCCCAACCACCCTTC